>JZSA01000439.1:0-145392 GCA_000956155.1 Cotesia vestalis | reverse complement strand
GTGAAGTCGCATATACTCAAGGAACACCCGGGTGACCATGGCCCCTCGGAAATCACAGTAGGAGATAGGAGGAGCAGAGGGAGTCTTCAGCAGCGACGGTGAGTGACCCCCCCACTTGTTACCTGAAGTTGTAATTTGCACACCCCCAAATATGGCTACGCCTCCGAGTCCCCCGAGCGTTACCACTACTGATGTCAGAACACTAGTCACATTATACAATAGTCTTAACAATAGTACCAGTCATTCACCAAATAATAGTCTTAATAGTAGTCAAACAAACCTAGTCATAAACAGTAATAGTAATCTAGTCAACACATCTCAAAATAACAACAATAACAACAACAACCTAACTGACATCAGTGATGCTGACGCGCGGGTCGCGCCAGATAACGATAACAATGTAAATAATGTAAATAATAATAATAATAATAATATTGACCTCTGCCGAAAATGCAGAAACTGTGGTGATGAGTTATCTGGCGACTCTCACTACGCTACATCTAATTATAACAACAACAACAATAATAACAATAATAACAACAAAAACAATAATGTAAACCGTCCCAGGTGGACGATGGTCAGAGTCAGCTCAGTAAGCCTATTTTAAAAAATCAGTGTTAATTTTTTAACACCTTTTGCTGGGAATTAATTAATTCCCTCAAAATTAAAAATTAAGCCTACACTTGATCTTGGCGATAATCGCCAAAAAATTTTTTCTATGATTTTTTTTATTGCTTTCTAGTCTCTCTTTTAGAGACTATTACATTGAATAGTCATTCATTCTAGTCAATATTTGTAAATATTTTTTAAATTAAAATCTGTTTAATATATATTAAACACAATTCCTTCCTATTCCTCTCTTTAATTTAAATCATTCCTCAATTGGAATAGAAAAAATTTTTTTAAGAGAGAAAAATTTTTTTCCTTTATTGAATTTCGAAAAATTACTACAAATAAATAAATATTTACCCGACCATCCTTACCGATATGTATTACTAATTATAAGTGAAAAAAATTTGTACATGTGAGTGAGTGTTTGTTCTTTGTCTATTTTTACCAATAAAAAGATTAAACGTCACAAGTTGATGAAATAAAGTATGAGTGTGATGGAATGAATGTGATGAATGACACAAAGGCCTCTGTGCTCCTTTATATATATATTGAAGCAAAATAAATTAACAAATTTTTGACTGTATTATATACTAATGTACCACCTGGGATGGGCCTGTCCACCCCAGTAAATTCAATATCCTTATTCACCTCTTAATATTAAAATTTAAAAAAACCTTTAAAAAGTTAATTTATAAAATAACACTTGTGTCGAAATATTACCAGAAATTTTTTCTACAAAACTAAACAATAATAACAAACTCTTTCTACTACACAATAACAACAACAATTATAACAACATGAACCGTCCTAGGTGGACGAAGATAGGGCACGGTCGAGGTGATCGCAATGGCAGACGGAACTTCATTCATCAACCCAACAATAATTTAAACAATAGTTCCGATTTTACCCACACTAACCTATTCAACCCCCTAAATAGTATTGACGCAGACATACTATTTAAAAAGAATTAAAAGTCGAAAGATTATTAAATTAAGTATAAGTGCGCTAGTGTGAATATGGGAATGACACAAGGGTATTTATGACCCTTTATTATTAATTGAAAATTAAGCAAATGACCATATGTAACACTGACATTTATGTAAAACCTGGGATGGGCCTGTTTAAATTAAAATTTTAAAAAACCCTTAAAAAGTTAATTTATAAAATTACACTTGTAGCAAAATATTACCAGCAATTTTTTTTTACAATTTTTAAAACAAACAACCTTAAATTTTTATGTTAAACTAATTATTCATAAAACAATTAATTTTTTTCTTCAAGTGTATACACCTCTTCTGTAGAAGTCTCTAAAAAATTGCAACTTTTATGCGATATAAAAATTAAAAGTCACCTTTATTAACTCAAAAAATAGTAAATTTCTCAATAGAGTCGTCTGTTTAAAATTAAAAAAGTAAAGTTCACTGTACTTTTTTATTTTTGTATATTTTCTTTAAAGCAGACAGGTTTTGCTAGTATGTAATATAATAATTATTAAAAAAATACAGAGTTATGTATTTTTATTTGATAAATACATTCTTAATCTTTATCTCAATCAGTAAATCCGTTGTTTATTATTTATTATGTAAATAAAATTACAGTGGGTAATACATATTTTATAATTAATAACGTAATTGAGATGTTATTATAGATAAGACAAAAATAAAATAATAATAAACTACTATTTATATTTATTAATTAAATATTTTTATTTGAGGATTTATAATAAATGTATTGATAGTTACATAAACTAAATAAGATACTTATCTTTCTCGCGATTCCATTGGTTAAGCTAATTTATTTGGAAACGAGTCATCGTCGCTCGAATATGACAAGTACAACCGAACCGGTCGTGGATATGCTGACTGAATCGTGTGCATCTTTTATCCATACATACATACAAATATTCGAGTGTACAGTGATCTCACCGTGGCAACATACTCAGTGTACTTAGCTCTTGTCAAATTGCAGACTCCACGTGCTCACGAGACCGAGAGAACGTTGAGTACGACAGGAGTATCGGAGCTTTAGCTTGTGCTTCGCTGCTCGTGACTTGAGTTAGATGGATATGAATCGGATGTGCGAATTAATTACCAGTACATTGACACTTGTATGCTTTATCTCATTTATATTATATATATTTATATTCTAACACCCCAACTTGTCCGTAGGATTTAAATAGACGTTTTAATTAAAGAATCTCGAGTCGAACAAGCTTCTGCTAATTTTCAGGTATTCAATAAGTCAGCATAGAATTTTTATTTAATTAAAACTAAATTATAAAAGACAGCTTACGTCAGTCAAAATTTTTTATTTTTTTTTTAATTCGAAAAAAAAAATTTTTTTTGAGTTTTAAATAAAAATTTTTTTGGTGACAATTATGTATTACTAGAAAATTGTACTACATGCGTAGTTAATAATTAGTAAATAATTTAAATAAAAAAATATTAGTGATAGATAATTATAATCTAAAAATTGTACTTTTTACTCATTACATCAGTGTTTATTTACTATTGATATTACTATTTAACACTTGATAAATCTAAGCTACCATATTACATAACAGCAGCTTTTTTCTTTAATTTGAATAAAAATATTAATTTTCTGTAAACAATATTACTATCTTGATTTTATCTAAAAGTCACTTTTCTCACTAGAGAAAAATATTATAGCAAATACAAGAAACTCTTAAGATTGTAACCGGAAAAATAATCTATATTATCAAGAGAATAAGAAAAATTTTGTGTCCAGGAAAGTCATATGATAAAATCGGTTTTTTAAATTAAATTTAGTGTCATTGCAAAGGTCTTGACTTGAATTTATGCCTTAGTAAGGTTCTGTATTATTCTCACCGATAGTCAATTTATTATGATAAATATTTAAGTCAATAATTAAAAAAGTACAGTGCAATTCAACAAAAGTAATTATTTAATAAATGAAAATTTTTTTTTATTTTATTTATTTGTTTATTTTGAATAAATTTAATTCATTATTTTTTTTTGTTGCTAAAAAATTAAAAGACTTTACTTCAATTTTTTTTATCATGTTCCATTTTAATATACGTCAATCACATTTATTTTATCAAAAGATTGTGTTTATACAGTCATTCGGCAACTTTGATTTTCAACCGCTTACTGATTGTGCGAAAAAAAATCCAACAATTTAATTTCTTAATTTTAAAAATTTCATTATTTTTCAAGTAAATCGTACAATTTTCTATTTTATTTTTTTTAGGACAAAAATTTACAAAAAAAAAAAAGTTTTTATTTTCTACTTCCAGGCTCTATTAATCAGTGTAAAAATTCAATGTAATAATTATTAGTGTCCGTAATTAAATTAAAAACAAATAAATAAATTCTCGCCGATAGTATTTCTAAAGCGAATAAAAATAATAATTGATTATAAATTAGAGTTTAGCTGATGTGCGACGTATTCATTCCTTCACGGTTTATCGAGTGATAGGTATCTCACGGCGCCGCCTGTGGACTGTTGATAGTGGTTTATCGAAGAGTGTGCCAAAGAAGTACAAGACTTGTTCTTAGACCTTAGACGATAAAAATAATACAGAGGCAAAATAAGGAGCGTATAAAGAGTCTGATAAAAAATAAGAAATAATGAAAAATAATAAAAATAAACAAGTGTCGTCTCGGTAATCGTAGTCATGGACTCTAGCTCGAAGAATTTCTTCCATTACATTACATTGGGCTGTGACTCATCGGCATCGGTCTTTTACCCATACGGGCTTACTGTACATAACACGGGCGACAGCATTTATACGTTTATACATTTAAATTGCGACAAGTTTGCGAGTAAGAGCTGAGCGCATACACAAACCGTGGTTAGATAGAGATAGCCATTGAGATGGAGATGGAGATGGAGAACAAGTTAAATGTATAGTAGTAGGAAGCGACTTAGGCGTGGAAATGGCAATAAGATTCAGCGGCAACTTAAGATTCATATCTCTATCCTCGACTTTCTAACTGATGTGCAAATCATCGACTTTTCCTTTGACTTGATTAATTTACAACAAGTTATACCGCCGTTACCATCCAGCTTTACTTGCTCAACTTAATATGTATACATACGTGTAACTCCCCAGTTAAAAATCACAACGTTTGTCATCATTCAGTTTCAGTGGACACAACAAAAAGAGATGTCGTACTCTGTACTGTATATCTTCACCGTTCCTATATCCACACTCAACTTTGTGTATACATCTATGTATATGTATATGTACCTGTCACGTAGGCCGCAGGAATTTGTAGCCCAAGATAACGACGGGAAATATTGTAAATTACTGTCGATATCGATGCCCTCGAGAATAAGAGACAAGTAATATTAAATAAAGTTTGCATTATGTTTAGTTCTGCTCTGGTATGCTACAAGTTGCTTGTACTGCCCGTGCCGATGATCAAATATACGCCTGGAGGCTCACTTCTATCCACCTTTGTACCATATATAATAATACGAGTATTATATTATAACCAATACTACATGACTGCTCCGTAAATTCAATCAGGTTACATCCAATTGCGAGATACTGTTTTATAAGTAGATGGCTATTTATATTCTCTGTTCCTACCTCTTTTAATTATTATTACATTAATATTAATTGCTGCAATGAAAAAAAAAATTATCTTTCGTGAAATATTGACATTTTTAAAGATATAAGCTCATCCCGATGTTACACTCATCGAGACCTTTCATTTAAGTACCCACATCAATTTTTCATATATTTATATATATTATATATGTATATATGAAAAATATATCAAAGTGCATGTGGGTACTCAAATGAAAGCTCTTGATGAGTGTAACATCGGGATGAGCTTATATCTTTAAAAACGTCCATAGTTAAAAAAGTACAGTGCAATTTAACAATAGTCATTATTTAATAAAGTAAAGTTTTATTTGTTTATAGTTTGCTTTATAGCTAAGGTATTATTGTTGTAGCATTAATAAATTGATACATTTTATTAAAATTTTTTTTTCATTTATTACTAAAAAAAAAATCAGGATTAGGAAAAATAATGAGAATAGACAAAATAATAATTAAAAAAAAAAAAAAAAAAAAAAAAAATAGAGAGAAAAAAATTAAAAACTAATGTTTTTAATTGATACAATTTTTTTTTCTTACTATTATTATTTTTTTATTATTATTAATTGGTATAAAGATTGCAGGGTTTTAATTTATTTGCGATCCAAATGATAATAACAACCAGCAACTAGTCGATCAATCTGACGTCTAATATAATTATATTAATTAAAATGATTAAATGTTTAGCTTGTTTGACATTAAAATCAATGTTCTAACAAGCAAAGAGTAAAAATTTGTTCATATACATTAAATTGATAATTAATAATTAATAATTAGTTGCTGTTGGTTGATTTTTTCTAGGAGAAGATGAAAATACATCGAGCAGACTCTAGGTAGCGGCAATGGACGTGAGCAGCGTTGGAGACCGGCAAGTCGATGGATCGACATGCACTGCAGTGGTCTCGTGTCTGCAACAGGCACGAGATCGTCAAAAGAAGAAAAATTTAAACAACAACAACAACAACAGCAACAGTCGTGCAGTCGATCGATCGATAATCGCTGAAAGAGAGAATCATCATCTTGGGCAGATCATCAGCACGGGCCTCGCAGCAACCGCACGAAATAAGATTGATCCTTACCAAGAATTGGAACTTTACCTCGCTCGAGTAATTGTAAGTTTGAGATTAATATTTTTAATAAGTAAAAAATTTATTTTTTATTGATAAAGAAGTCTCGGGTAATAAAGCCTAGTTAAGTACCTTATTCATCATTACGTCTGAATTAATTCACGCATGAGTTTACTTTTCTGTACTGTGGTATATTATAATATAATAATGAGAGAAAATACATTAGCAGAGGTACCGAGAATACGATTTGGCTCGAAAATGATGTGAGTAATATTCGTAAAATAATAAGTACAGTGTAGTGTAGTGTAATGGAGATTTATGATCCAGAGATCATTTTGAACAATGGACACTTGAGTATCCGTGCGCGGATGAGCAAATATATTCTAACGGGGGCGGTTTATATTTGCAAATGCGTGGCGTAAACATTTTATTCGGTAGTGTGAGAGAGAAAAATTGAGAGCAGCAGCAACAGCAGCTCCGTATATATAATAGTAACGAGTAACGACTACTCGGTGTATATGGGTAATATCATATCGTATAGGCAAGAGTTAAAAGTTAAGAGCATGGTAGATGAGAGTAAGGTAGCTTAAGGAGGAAAAGATAGAGGCAGTACAGAGGTTTAGTTATAGAAACGAGTTTAAAGTTGGCCGAGGCTGAAATTGCCTCTGGTGATATGGCCTCCTCCCACTACTTATATACATATTGCGAATGATATTATCCACGTGTCTTGCTACTGCTCTCAGATTTCCATCTTATGCTCCATAGCTTATAAACTTTAAACTCTTGGTGTTTTATCTTTGCTTTATTTTTTTTTCTTCCTTTCTCACGAAGTTAAATTCAATAAATAATGAAATATTTCGCCAGGATAAAATTATAGGATCAATTAGATTTAATTTGTTCGTATATTACATCTATTGACTCATGCAGTTTTGATAAGATCTTAAATGTTGTGTTTAGTTCCTTTTAATCGCTAAATCGGGTAAGAGTGAGTCATTTTATTTTAAACTTCTGTTTACTTTAAATTATGTTTATAATTGCCCGAAAGTTTTATTGCATGAAATTTAAAATTAAGTTTTTAAAGCTTTTTCATTTTTGACTTGAATAAATTATAGGAAGAAATTTTTTTTTTTTTTATCTAAAACACTGTTTTGTTAATTCATAGAAAAAATTGGATTTTAAAAATTTTTTAATTGAGCAATCTTGAAGGTCTTGAACGTTTTATTAATGTTACATTGATAATAAAAATACGATGATCACCAAAAATGAATATTCTCATGAGTTTTATCAGTTTACAAAAGATAAAAAATATCTCTGTGTTTATGGTATGGGTTTTCATCTACACCAGACGAGAACATTTTTCTGGTGATTATTTTTTAGACAGTATTTTTCTTTTTTTTTTTTTAAATGTAAAAATACATTATGTAAAAATTATTACATTACCTTCAAATTGTTTAAAGGTCAAATTTTTCCAAAAATTCATTTTTTTTAGAAGAAAAAAATTTACTGTTATTCTATAGAAATTTATGTGTAAAAAATTTTAATAGATAATTAAAAAAAATAGTATTTTTTTTTATTTTTTAAATGACAATAAAAAATTTAAAAAAATTTCATAAATTTTTATAAAAAAAACTTTTTGATAACTTAATTTTTGGAATTTCTTTGGCCAAAAATAGACAAGTTTGATTTTAGTGTAAGTAAGGAAAAAACTCAATAGTCATTTTTTAAATCATCATAGTAAAAATATCATTGAATACAAATCGTGAATATCAATTCATATAAATAGTAAACTTGAAAAATGAAAAGGTAATGAATAATATTTTGCTGAATGAAAGCGTGTGAAAAAGCAAGTCCCACGTTTAATTCCATTCATTTTCTGTATATATTATACCGATATTATATTATTGCACTTAAAAGTTTATTCTCGGAAGTAAATCCTCGGAAGCGCTGCAGTGACTTGGAATTTAGCATCAACGTAATCGGATAGCGTTCGATCTAAACTTGAACTATACAAGTGTATTGTTATGTTTTTTTTTTTTAAAGTTTAGTTGAATAAAGTTAAAGCGGAAAAATTCTAAAAACTACTTTAATGTACAATTAAATAAAATCGGTATCTCCGGCCATAAATTATCGCAGACTACTATGAAAGATAAACTTGTGATTATTTAATCACAAACGACATAAATTATCGTACCCATGAAAGCCTACACATAAAATAATCAAAAAATATTTTTTATTCAGTTAATTATCTTATTTAAAATTATAATTTCATCCGAGATTAAAAAAGAATTGAGCAATAAAAAATTATTGCTCGTAAAAAAAACGCATGGTTTTAAATATAAATAAAAATAAAATAAAATTAATTAATTCGATAGTTGTGTCGAGAGTATAAAAACGTGACACAGTTAAGACACGAGAGCGTACAAATACATATTCACATTTTATTAACGAGACCTTTTGTGTGAGCTCATAGGGGGTTAAGAAAATGAAAATAAAAGTAAGTAATGATTCAATCGTATCAAGGGAATTGCATTCGCGGTTTCGTTTAATACTCAATTCAACTCTTTTGTGTATTACATATTACATTCTACGGATACTGTCATGTCCCAAGGACACTATCAGCCAGAGAACGTGCTGGCCCATATTTAAGAATAATACCTGACGTTCCCTACATAATATTGTAATGGTCTTTCTTTTGCTTCGGTAATTCTCTTTTATACAACACACGGATTTGTAATAAGTAAGCAATAAGCAATAATAACACACATACACATATTTATGCGGAAAAGTATTGAGGTATGCCTACACTTTATTGTCCTATAGTCTTTAGATGCATAAATTAGCCCGACATCATACGTAACATATTAACTATTTCTCACTGCATTTTTTTCATACTTACTGTTCAAAATTTCTCGGTACATAAAATTATACTTCAATTAAACTTAGATGTGAATGGATAAATTTTACACCTTAAATGTCGTAGATAAATAAAAATTATTTTTTGATAAATTTACTTTAATGAAAAATCTAATTTTTTTTTTTATATAGAATAAAAATATACTGTATAATTTAAAATTTATATAACAAAAAAATTAAAATTCTGTCTTTCTTGTTTCTCTTGAAGCAATGTCAAAATGTTATCAAACTATTTTACAATAAGGTGCATCAAATTTTAATCTCCGAAAGCAATTTTTTAAAATTAGAATTTTGAGTTCCGCTTTTAACAGGAACTGAGTTTGGACATTTCCTTACATATTTTAATGTGTCATGATTTATTTGATATTCATACAATTTTTTAACAGGAGCTTTGTTTAAGCGTTTCAAAATTTTAAAATTTGACCAAACGAAGCTTCTGTTAAAAAATTCTGTGAATATCAAATAAATCGTGACACCCTAAAATATATAAGGAAATTCCCAAATACAGCTCCCGTTAAAAGCGAAACTCAAAATTCCAATTTTAAAAGGTTGTTTTCGGAGATTAAATTTTGACGCAGTCTAATTTAACGAGAAATTAAAAATTAGTAATTTTTCAAAAAAAAAAAAAAATTTTCAACACTCCAAAAATTGTTGAAACTTCATACAAAAAGAAGAAATCAAACATTTTACCTAACCAATTTACAGAAAACTAAAAATTTTTAATTTTTTATGAGAATATTTTAATATTGTTGCAAAAATTTTTAAGATTGAGCCAAACAAAAATAAAATAAAATTTTCTAATATTTTAAGATTTTTTGACAATCACAAAATTTTTTTTTCTTTTATTCATTTAGAGTACTAAATATTTTCGAATTAGCACAAAAAAATAGCAAAAGATGACAGTATTTTTTAAATGTATAAGTAAGAATGCCTACACGTTATTGTCTTAAGCATTTATATGTATAAGTTGCCAGATGTACATGTATATGCAGTGATATAATGCGTGTACCAATGAACAACAACAACACAATAACAACAACCAACATCCGAAGTAATACTCATATATGTATATATGTAGTGACAACAACTAGTAGGACAATGTTATGTACAGTAGAAACGCATCGTGTTTGTATGCAGCCAGATGCGCAGAATAAGTGATGCCAGCCGGGCCTAGTATGAATCCACTCAATACTGCATAGCATGTAATGGTGGTTCTCTTTGGTTCATGTCTGTGCTGCTTACAAAACTCTTTTGCTTGGTAGCACATGTATACGACAAACAACAGAAACAGAAACAGAAACAGAAACGAGAATAATAATAACAGCAGCAGCAACAACGTGGTCTGTCTGATGATGGAAATGCGTCAAGAGAATGGGCATGGGCATATAGAAAAAGAGAGTGGTACGGTGGAAAGAAGTACACAAGTCCCAGTGTGAGTGTGTGGGAGTTTAAGTGTAGGACTGCTGAGCATCCGGTTGGGTGTGTCGGATGTTTAGTTTCGTCCGATAGAAACGTCCGGCAAATCTGTCGTTGGCTGCTGCTTGGCTTTATGTCGATGCCCCCACAGACTTTGAGCTTGCGGAATCTCTCACAATGAGATACCAAATGGAATTAGGTCTATGAGTAATATCGCTACTCGCTTTTAGGGTCATTCTTTCTAAACTCTTCTTTGTTACTTTATGGCCCGTTTCATTTGTTATTAAGGTCTGCGGCGGTCTTTTGTTGCCTGGTTAATTAAATATTTATTTTTTAAGCTTTAAATAGATTTTTAGAAAAATTTACCGACAATACGGGTTCTTGTCGGCTTAGGAGGTAATCCATCTGTTCAAAATTTAAATTAGTTGTTTTTTTTTTTTTTTTATTTATAAAATTTGGGTAAAACTTAAAAAATAATGGAATTAAAATTTTGTTCGTTAATTTTTTTTATTAAAATATTGCACGGTTAAATGTGAATGTTGAAATAAATTTTTTTAACCAAATAATTTAATCAAAAATATTTAACTCAAGAAGTTTTTACTTTTTAGACCAAAGTTATAATTTTTGTCAAAAAAAATGCAAAAAATCGCGTTTTTTTATAATTTATAAAAGCTTAAAGCCGGAAATTCAATATCAAACGCTTTGTTATTTTATTTCTTCTTTCCTTCACGAAATACATATTTTTTTAGCTACCGTTATCTTAAAAAACTAAATAATATTAAAGATATGTTATTTTTCATGATTGTTTTTTTTATAAACTATTGATAAAATGTTATTGAATTTTAATGATTTTTTTTCAAATTAGTAACTAAAACTACTAGCATTCGAAAATGCTCTATATCAAGATACATAAATAAGAAATTACCTTGCATCTTGTGAACTATTGAAATTTTTAAAAATATAAGCTCAACCCAATATTGCACTCATCAAGACCTTTCATTTAAGTACCCACATCAATTTTTCATATATTTATATATATAATATATATATGTATATATGAAAAATATATCAAAGTGCATGTGGGTACTCAAATGAAAGCTCTTGATGAGTGTAACATTAGGATGAGCTTATATCTTCAAAAACGTCAATAGTTAAAAAAGTACAGTGCAATTTAACAAAAGTCATTATTTAATAAAGCAAAATTCTATTTATTTATAGTTCACAAGTCACGGCAGTCACATGGCGACTGCAAGGTTGCTAATTCTTAATATGCAAAATAAAGTGACTTTTTTCTGAGATGAAATAAAAAATAATTGCCAAGAGTTATTTAAAAATGTCTTAGTTGAAATTAAAATAATAGCTTTGTTTATATTATTCAAACTTAAAACTCGTTATTTAATTTGAAAATATAGTCACGTGTCCGCGGATTGGCTGTAGAGCAGAGCATTTACAATAATTTACATCCCATCGGCATTGCAAATGGAAAAAAAACATTTCTCGGAGGAAATAAAAAGATATTATTTAAAATGAAAGGAAACAAAAAATAAAAAAAAAACAAAATAACAAAAAGACAAGATAGTAGTTGATGCAAAGAGGGCGAGAGATCTGCTCTTGGAAATTTATTCGATGGTTTCGCTTAAAGGACGAGTGTTGCATTAATGTGCGCTGGTAATCGACCCCTTTGAGTAGGTATACATGCCGGCTGAATTTCTATCTTGAATCAATGGACAGCATAAGCATTACAGTGAGCTAAGAGTAGAGGACCAGATATACGTTTAGTCACATTTCCGTCGTCATTTCTCTTACCTCGTGTTTGTGTCTTTACGATTTCAGATTATTCTTCCTGAATAAAGATAATCAAGAAACCGGAGAATTATTTTCCTAGTTATGCTCTAAACAGCTGTCTCTTTCGTATCACAAGCGCGGCTTTTTTTTTTTTTTATTATTATTATTTATATTGTGTACAGTGACAATACTTTTGTTGCAGCGTTGACATTGTGGTCGTGTGCATCTGAATTATTCTCAAAGCAGATGTGCAATTCACACAATGTTCTCCCGCTGCGTCTTATACTTTTTCCATTGCATTGCCTTTAATATCTTCATTTATTTTATCACCGCGTTTTATCAATTTATTTATTGCCGACGTAGATTATTTTTTTGTTACAAAAAATTTTTATTGATCGTAAATTTATTACGCCAATTATTCGGCAGTTTAATTTACAGTGTAGTTAATTAGACGAAGATATATGTGAGGATAAAAATTCAGCGGAGTTCCTTATAAATAAATTAAAAATAATATAGTAAATTTTATAAGAAGGAATTTTCCAATTAATATTCATCCGCTGATTACTACTATTGGCGAAAGAAACTTAACACCTAATAGGAATTACAATTCAAACTACATAATAATAACTACCTATTTTATTGTAATTATAGCGCTAACATAGCAATCGATCTAAATTGATATACATTTAGTTTTAGTGACGTATAATTATTCAATTATTCTATTCAAAGGCTAAGTAGAAATTATTTTAATATTTTTGTGTTGTATTGCATACAATAATTATTGCAGTATAATTAAATGGAAAACACTAGCTTATAATCAGGTACATGATTTTTTAGAAATTATTTGATTAAATAAACAAAAATTATTAAATAGTCTTTTTAATATGAATTTTTATTAAAAAAAAATTTTTTTTTTCTTACAATAAATTCGTATTTTTTCTAGACACCATTTCTTTTTCTCTCAGTCATCAAATAATAATTTTTTTCATACAATTGGAGAGTCTTGACAATAAATAACATAATTTTCCAAAAAAATTTTTCCTATAGATTTTTCCAGTTACAATAAAGCCCCTAGGAGTTAAATTACATAACTATACCCTCAAATTGCTTTTGAAATTTATTCAGATCAAAGTCTTACAAAAGAAGCATTTAACTCAAATAAAATTTTGTTATTCAATACAATTGATTGCTCCGCTCATATGAATAGAAAACTCTTATTATTACTGTGACCTATCATTTACTTCAAAATACTAGTTTAAAACTCGTTACATTTTATGGTAATTGTTGAGATGTGGGACTCGGTCATTTTTTTTAACTTAAAAACTCAGAAAAATTGAGTTATGTATCAACAGAATTTTTTTTTTTATTTATTCATAGAGGATTTATCAATCATTTATTAAAATTTTATATTTAATTTTTTTTTCGCAGTTTGAAAATTAAAAAAATCTTGTCTAGATTTTTTTTTAACACAAATTTATAGAGAACTATACAATTTTTTCTTTATAGAGTATTTTTTATTAAACAAATTAAAAAAGAAAAATTTTAAAAATCATCGATTTTATAAATTAAAAAAATTCGAAACTCAACACCTTAGCAAAAGTAACTGACCGTTAATTAAAATACAAAATTAAAATTCACAGTTGACAGTATAATAAATTTAATAAAAACTTTTGGGAATTTAATTAGCCTACTACCCTACTCAAGTCTCAAAAATAGACTCGAATATCCTTGATGTAAAACAAGTGAATTTAAGCGTCTCATAAATAATAAATTTAATTGCTTGAATAAATAACAGAAACTGAACAAAATCACGGGTACAAATTTTACGGGAATAGAAATGAGCTAATTGATTTCTTTATCCGCGCACGAACAAACTTATCACATGTATAAATATAAATATAAATATAAATATAAATATAAATATAAATATAAATATAAATATAAATATAAATATAAATATAAATAAAATGATGTGATTAACAAGAGAAAGCAGCTGAAAAGGAATAGCATCAGAATTGATTGGCAAGAACAATAATTCCATTTAGCTATTACACACAACTCACACACCTGTGTGCCTGCGTAGTTACACCTTAAGTACGTGTGTATTGTTGTGATTACCGTGTGAAAGACAAAGAAAGATAAAGAATAAATTACAGCTGAGGGCAAACACCTTACACACCATGAGGAGGAAAATAACGAGCTCTCTCTTCTCTACCTCAGGCATATCACCCTCGCTTCATTCTCCCGGTTGTCTTCGATATCCACCACACACATACCTACACATTCACACTTATCCTCACATATTTAAACACAATTATATAGATACCCCATATACACAAAACCAACTACTACTCCCATCCGGTGTATTTCGTAATTCTCTTGGCAAACGTGCAAATCGTGCCGCAAATTGATCGTTTGGAAGTACAACCTAACTGGCTAACAGGTAAAGAAATAAGGAGGCATGCTCGTTTAGTCACAGTCGATAGATCCAATACTCTTATTGCGACTTTAATAATATTTCTACTGTTATAATATCATCTCAATAATATTATTTTACATTACATACTCAATTACATCCTCTTTACATAAACTTAAACTCCATTTATCTTTTTTACGCTTTACGTACTTTTATTCTCTTATTTTATTTGCATCATCTAGACTAGACCCTGTAACCCATTTGTTAGAAATTTATTCATGCATTCTATGTCTTTATGATGAAATTTGCTCAGCATTTCGCCATTATATCTTTTGAATAATTGCGTTAAATTTCGCAGGTAATAGTAGTTCAAAAATTGATTTCTAATGAATAATGAGTAATGATAATAAAATGATCCATAGAATATTTTATTTAATTTGCTACGGTTGTTCTTTAAATGATCACTGTGTATTATTTTACAAATCAACAAAATAGGACAATTTTTTCAAATATAGTAATGATTTAAAATATCAAAAACTACAATTTTTTTATGAATTACTTTAATTCGGAACAATAGATATTAGAACTGATAAAATTATCATCTATTGAACTTTATCACTAGGGCCAGAAAGTTGGCGTTTTTTTTATTCAAATTTAAGGCTCATTTAAACAACTGCGAAAGTCCTGGGTCTTTTTAGTATGTTAAAATAATAATTTTTGAAGAATGCGAATTAATAAATTCATAAAAATCAAAATTTCTTGACTGATAAATAAAAATGAGCTTGATTCAAGAAAAAAATTCTTGAATTAAATAAACTTTATTTAAACTCATGAAAATGTTTAATTTTTAGGCAAAACTTTTCAAAATAATTAAAAAAAATTTTTTTTATTATTTTTTGTTATTATTTTTTTTATTCAAAAATTTTTTTCTTGAATCAATCTTATTTTTTTTTTCGTGTCGGCATAAACTCAACTTATAAATTTCAAAATTTTACATTTTAGCGTAAATTTTTTTCTTGATATTTTTCCAAAAAAAAAATTTCAATTTTTAAAAAACATTTTAAATAAAAAAAATTTATTTTTTAAAAAATTATTTATAAATCTAAATTTTTTATCAAATACATAATAGTTTATAAACTACCAATTAAAATGACATACAGCAAAATAAAAATTTATTGCGGAAGTTTTAATTTACACGTGAAACACTTAGACTTTTTTATCCTTTTAATTCAATGACTTATTATACGTATACTATTGTATGGTAATCTGAAATCTATATTCACAGTGAGTAGATGAAAAATTAACAAAAGTCCTCACGGACGGCGCAACCGATCGCGTGTATGTTTATAATAATTTATCCATGTGTGTGTGTGTGTGTGTGTGTGTGTGTGCTGTCGGTAAAGAACAATAACAATGTTCTTCATCGGTACTTTTATCAGAAACCTTTTTAATTTAAATTATTTTTACCGGTTAACTATAAATATAAATATATAATATCGTGTCTCATTCTATTATCCTGAGATAATAAAAAATATTTACCGGTCACAAGGTCATCATAGCAGTATCTAATCAATAATAACAGATAATTTAAATATTTTTACGCTTTCACGAGTTTATAAGTGTGCATGCTGTTCAAGTCTAGAGAATAGAAGTTAAGAAAAGAAGAAGGGAGATAGGAAGTACAAGAGTTAACAACGATTTAATATTCTAATAGCTGATGAGGATCAGGGTCGGCGACCTCTTACTTGAATTACTCTTCGGTGGTACAATATAGGGACTGATAACAAGTTTGATCCTTGAATTTATTGAAAAAAAAAAAAAATCCTTAAAATCATTTAGTTCTCTTTAATTTTTTATATCAATTTTTTTTATAAGTAATTTATATTCCGATTAAATGTTTATGTTTGTTCTCAACACATAACAGTACAGAGCTTAAATTATATTAGTTTCATTCGCGTTGGGCACTGAATGTAATGTGAATTATGTAAAAAGTCAAAAAATAAACATAACAGAATGTTAAAATAAAAAAAAAAAAAGCGGCTCTTAGTGACACGACAGATACACTGTGCACAAAAGCAACATGATCCTTTCGTTGAGGATCCGGTAATGTAATCTTGGTGTAAGTCTGTGTGGGAAGATTTCTCAGCGACGATCATGAGGATCATGAGTGTTTTTCTGCCCATTCAATTATTTATTTATTTATTTATTTATTATTCTTCGTTGTTAGTTAAATAATCCTTTATTTTTGAATTGTCGTCTTTAAATATCTCCTTGGTAAAAATAATTTTATTCAAAAAAAAAATTTGATAGAAGATTTTATTTGGAAAGAAGAGAAATAAAAATTAGCATATTCGTTAAAATTATTTTGATTATTGAGGATGATTGTTATTGAATTTAATTAGTTGTACACGGTCATACAGTATTTTAAAAAAATAACTTAAATAAAAGAATACAATGCGAGTAATTAAAAATACATTTAATGTATAACATTATTATACGAGGCATTGAGTTAAATTTAAATGCGAAAAGTGAATTGAAGTTGTTACTTATTTAATTAGTTTTTTTATAGTTGTTGCTCTTGACATAAAACTTGGAATATTTTTAAAGTAATAAATGACATAAATTTATTTTTGAGGGTAATTGTCATTGAAATTCACTTAATTTATATTATTAATTTTTTATGTGAGAAACAAGCTTTGAAATTAAATTAAATAAATTTAATCATGTAGATACGGATGTCACAACATTTTCATCTTCTCAAAATATTGATAATAATGTGAAAATATTTAAACATTAAATTAATCTTTGCTTAGTCATGCAGAAAAATAATTACTCTACGTTGCTAAAGTTAAATATATTTTTTTTTTTCATATGTAATATATGTATAATATATCTTTAATTTAAATTCTTAATCATGTCTAGCGCTCAAATAAATTTTTAATGTATGACTTTTTGAAATAATTTATTTAAAAATTTGAATATTAGTGTGAGATCGGTAGTCTTTATTCTAGCGCTGACTGACATACGGGAGGGACGAAGAAATTGTTGATATCGAATGTAGAGCAGTGAAACAAGTAGAGTAGTTGAATGACATGGAGGGGTTCCAACACTCGTGAAAAGATGGCGTTAAAAGTGACATAGGAAAATTTAATTTGAACTTAGTCGATCAAACAGCATTTTATTTTAATTTTTCGATTAAAGTTATTTATTTATTCATCCTATCTAATTTGTAATTTAAAATATCTGTGGATTTAAATATAAGTTGCTATGATTTATGACTTTTTTTTTTTGGTTTTTCAAAATACTTTATTGATATGTCAGTTTTAGAATATTTATTTCGTGATTTTAACCCTTCCAATTAGATATTTTATAAATTAAGTAACTTCATTTGATTTATTATTTTTATGAAACAGCATAAATGATTTATATTGATTTTAGGAAAAAAATTTTTTAAAAAATACTTAATTAGATTTATTTTTTTTTTTTTTTCAATACTGTAAAATTAATATTAACTACCAACCTTGCAGTCACTATGTGAACTATAAATAATAAAATTTTGCTTATTCTCTTAATAATATGGATGATGAATTAATAGTAAAAATATTAAATATTTTTTTTTGATGATATTTTTAACATTAAACTTAAATTTCTTCGGTGGACATAAATTAAATTTACAATTATTTAAATTTTTTCTATTGACTAAAAATTGACTCAAAAATACTCATGAAAAATATGAGAATTTATCTTTCATTTATTCAAACGCATTTAATTAACTCCAAATTTTTTAAATTAAAAATTAACCAAAATTGTAAGATGTTTGTTTTTTTGGTCACTAAAATTTTTAGAAAATTTTTTGCACGCCTCAAAACGAAATTTAAATAGAATTTGTTTCAATAATTCATCGTTGTGTTAACAAAAAAAAAGTTTAATTAATTTAAACTCCGAAAAAATCATAAAATTTTGACGTCAGATTACGATTATAAAAAATGAAATTAAATATCAAAATAAAAAAAAAGTAAATTTAAATATTGAATATTTTTGAACCAATAAAACAGTGGATTTCCGATCGGTATAATGAGATAGATATCTAAATAAAATGAGGTTAAAATGCTTGTCAATAAAAATAAAAATTGAGTTAAAAAATTTCAATGGAATATCTTAAACGTGAAATCGTCGGATCGATCGAATACGAAATAAAACGGCATTCTTTATATTACCGTCGTAAAAGCTACCTCACCTCTTTGATCATCAAGTCAACATCGAGTCATTGAGTCTCGGTCTTAGTTTCAGTGTTGGCTTTAACTCGGAGGATCTCGAATGTCGTCCTTAAGATCGTATGATCCTTGATTCCTGTTTGATTCTTCTCCTCGACGACAGTACTGTAAAATACAGAAGTCCGTATAGTATCGCTCTTGTATTGGAAATGTAACTTTAAGTGCAACTGCTGGTCGCTGCATACCTGCGTGCTTGCATGCGTGTCGCATTTCTTGTGTCTCTTTGGTCTCCATTGGTGTCTTGGTGGCTTGAAGGAACGACAAGATACCGTATTAGGGCACGCTACGGCGCTACTGTCGTCAATAGAATTTCCAATGAGCTTATTGATATGAGTTTCGCTCACAATCCCACTAGTTATGAAACATCCAAAACTTTTATTCCAGATAATAAATTTCATTTATTATATTTTACGTCACTCTTATTTTATACTTTGTACTTTATTTCACCACCTTGTTCGCTCCAAAAAAAAAAAAAAAAAAAAATACACCTTTGAAAGTTTCCCTACCAATAAGTCAATAAATATCATTTTTACTCACAATAAATAACATTTTTATTTTATTTAAAATCAAACAAACAACTCAAGACCAAAGTTAAGAGCCTCGAGATTTATTAACTCGGATAATGATGACCATTATTTCTGTTTGTATTGTTCTTATTACATATGATACAACCACTGACCGTACTACCAATACTCGATTCATTCTATTGTATTGATTTACGTGTAAGCATTGTTTACACCAATTTTTACAACTTGGTTACTACTATTCGACGTCAACTATACAAAACCAGTGGTATTAGTTTTAAAAACCTGAATAATGTGAGAAAGACAATAGGCTTGAGGAGTTTCTTGTGATTCAACATCGCCGACAATGTCAACGCGAAGATAATTGACTATAGTCTCCATTTCACAGATAAATATCTACTTAAATTAAACACATTTCCGTATTCTACTACTATTACAGCTTAACCTTTATTACACTCTAAATCATTTTACTTTTATTTCCATACACTTAATATGTACTTTTATTTCTCGTTAATTAAACGACTTACGAAAGAAACTCCCTACACATTTTACACCAACAAAATTAGTCTTATTAAATTTTATTTTTAGAATTTAATAATAAAAAAAAAAAGAAAAAAAAACATTGATGGATAATTGGACAATAACTTTTTTATTATATGATCAAAATTTTTTAATAAAACATTTATTTATTCAGATATTAAATTCTCGGGAAGTTTTTATTTTTACATCCACATTTCATCTTGTTCTTACTTAATTTTATTTGTTGACACAAAAAAATTGGCCTTCTTTTGCTGGTTAAATTTTTATCAATTTCAAAAATGGAGATGCTTATTCTCAATGAACAAACTACTGATTAAAGAACAAGAATTTGTCTTGAATTGAATGATATAATATTTATTAAAAGAAAAACTTTTTAATAATTAATTATCATCATTTAAACTTCATGTTCGTTCCAATAAAAATTTTTCTTTAATAAAAAACGTTCCAATTTTTCAAATTAGTTTTTATTATTGCTCTATTTTTTTTTTTAACATGACGTAATGCTACTCTTAAGTCTCTACGCTTTTTCATGAGTACAAAAAAAATTTTCAGACAACTCTAAAAAGTTTTTTTTCAATTAAAATTGCGTTTAATAATATGAATAGTATCACCGATCTTATTATTATGATCATTCGATTGTAAGAATTACTAATCAGTGAGTAATTTCAACGCTCCCTTATTGTGATGTTCTGTGACGGAAGTAGATGTTATCAGTCGGAAAAAATAACTTTTCTTTGAATAACATCACTTTATTAGTCATGAATCACAATATCTATTTAGACACTTAAATGTTTGCTTGTATTCTTAAACAAATTTCAACAGACTATTTTTTTTCTAATGAATAGAACAATTTTTTGTTATCATAGCAGCATTTACAAACTTACAGATATTAATTTTATTTTTAATTTTTTATCAGACTCAATAAAATTTACATTTGAATAAAAACAATGCTCAATAATTTATCTTTCAAAATTATAAACAACAAACTTACACGACTTTTTTATAAATAGAAAAATTTTTTACAGATAAATTCAATCTCAATTATTTATCATACTCAATAAAAAATAAATATAAATAATAAAAAAATTGTTGTAAATTTTTACAAAATCTATAATTTATTTTCTACAAAGTAATATTTAATTAAAAAAAAATCTTTAAATATTACCCATTATTTTTCACCAGCTGACGTTGTTATTAAAATTTCAAGTCCCTTTTTTCCCAGTACATTAATTAATTCCCACCATTACCAAACTTACGATCTCATTTTTTAGTTATTACGGCGTAGTACCTCGTGTTCAATGTTTCGTGGTTAAAAAATAAGCCCAATTCCCATAAAAAAAAATCTCACGTAAAAAATAAAAAATGTTATTCAGATTGTCACAAAAATACCAAAAAAAATGACAATAATCAAATTTTCTTGAGGGCCCCCGTTGTTTGCTAGACGAACAGTTGAGTAAACATTAAATCACAAGGTAAAAAAATATAAATATCAAATGAATGATATCAAACGATTATACAGTTCTTAATATACCTATTATGTATCAACATTATCATTATTATTGTTGTTAATATTATTATTATCATGAAGTTTAAAAAATTCTTGAACATATACACATACAGACCACGTTCTCAAGGCGTTGGCGAACAAAAGTCCATGAAGGAAACAACATAAAAGCTGTTTCTTTTCCTCCACTACTTGGACATTATATGAGCGTTTAGTCCGATACGATGGAGAAGGAGGATCGAGTAGAGCGTCAGGGAGACCCACATGCGGTTATAATTTAACAGTTCCACCGCGTCGTTTCTCGTGGAATGTAAACATTGTATACGATACTTAGTACTTAATACCTAATAGTACGATTAATTTATATCTCGAATAAAAAATTTAAAAAATTACCGCGAAAAATTCCGCAATTTTTCACTAAATAGTAAGAAAAAAAAATGTAATTAATGAATGTGCCGGTGATCGAAAGCCGAATAATCGATTGCATGTGCCGGTTTGAATAAAAAAGTGAAACTATAAAAATATCGATTACTTTATCTGTTATCGTGATTCACGTGTTAAATACGTGAAAAATAAAAAAATCTGTCAAACTTTATTACGATACACTAATTTATTGCTTATTACTTATGTTGTAATTTAAAAAAAAAAAAATAATTAATTTAATTGAAATTAATTTATGAATTATGAGAATGAGTAATTGACTTTATTATTTTTCTTGTTAAAAAATAAATTATAAAATATAAAATAAGTAATTCATAAAATAAAGTATTATGGGATTATAATTGACGGTGGATTGAGGCGTGATTCTTAATAGATGTGTCCAAGTCATTTAATCCCACCTACGCGTGTGAGACCAGGTGCTCGCTTACGTACATCTATATACATATATGTATGTTATGTTATATTAAATGTATTTTTATTTGTGTATCTATAATAACGACGGTGAATAAACAACTTTTAATTCGATTGATACGTTCAATCCTGGGCAGCTCACCCGATGATGAATGTCGCGAACGTTTATCGCGGACGTCGACCGCCACCGGCCACGCTGGAATTTAAATTATATTGGAGTGAGGAAGCCAGCTATGAAAGAGAGAGAATGTACCTCGTCCAAGGTGCGTCGTACATGATAATATTATTCCGAGAGAAAGGATTTTATTTTTTTAAAATAATTTACTTTTACCTTTTTCATTTTTCATTTTAGCTTGCTTTTTATTATTATTATTATTTGCTTATTTATTTATTACATTTTCATTTTTAATCACCAAGTTACGTTCATTCTGTTTCATAATCGCACCATTATTAAATGATTAATCAACATTAAAATAAACATTACACGAGAGAGTAATAGACGGAGGTTTTGTTGGTACTTTTTTTTTTTTTTTTGCAAGCTAACAGCTACAAATGTCATCGGTCATATGAGCGGCACTTCGCAAATTAACTCAATTAAAAGTTTGACGTTCTTTAAAGATGACATCACTTGCATGCTCAAAGATATTTAGTACTTGTACATACTTTGTTTTTAATTTTTTTTAAACTTCTAACAAATTAAAAAAAAAAAAAAAAATTATTTTAAAATTTCAAGGAAATACTACCCGCATTGAAAAATAAAAAAAATGTTATTCTATATATAAACAGTGTCCTCGAATAATCAATCGAGGTTGTGAAATCTAAAAACTGCTTTAATTTCCTATCGAACATGTGTGATTTGAAAAGCGGGGCCAAGGATCACTAGTTAGTTTAGTAAACATACCGTTTGTTCTTATTTGTCATCATGGAAAAAAAGTACACGATAATAATAATAATAATGATAATAAAAAAATAAAAATACCAGAATGGTCTTGTGAAAGTAAATCTATTAAATTTAAATTAAATTTCCTTATCGATATGATTTTATTTTCAGAAAATTTATTTATCATTAAACCGAGTGGTTGATATTCATCATCACGTCGGTAAACCTGGTGATTATAAAGTATTAATTAAAGAGTTGTAGCTATTATGGTGGTCCCCTTCCCGGTTAAAAAAAAAAAAATAACAAAAAACAAAAGTGGCAATTAGACGAGCTTTCGATTTGTCGGCGCTTTCGCGTCCGCTTTAATTGGAACTCGATTATTGTGAGATAAACGGAATAATTATCTTGAGATTGAGTTACTGAATCACTTAAGCTACATGTTAATTACTATTTTGTTTGCACTTTAAGGGATTTTGTAAGCAAAGAGTTTATTATTAAAGGTATCTGATAAAAAATGAGTGTTATCGCTATAGAAGTTAATTATTTCTCTATTTTTTTCAGTTCAAAGTTAAATTTTAAAGTTTAAATTATGAATTTTGGTTTTTATATTAAAAATACAATTTTTGATCATAAAAAACTTTTTTAAATTTTGTGTATCAGACACTAATAAAAAATTAAATTAATTTGAGACAAGAAAATATTTTTCACTTTTCTAATTTTCAATTAAAATTGATTGAACTTTAAATTGAAGTTAAAATTGAACCATCGATTTATATCTGAATAAATTAACACGATTTGAATGAAATTTCTGTTACAGGAGGAAATTGATGAAATAATAGTCACGTCGCTGCCATCACAATCTATTCAAGCTTCGATTCCCGTTAAAAAACTAGAACCAACGATTATCAATAACAACAACAATAACGTTGATAATTCATCAGATGGAATAACGATTGAAGATAATTTAAACGGTGAATCTGTGGATAGAAATCAAGCAAAACAATCGGAGACTCAACTGGCATCTCGAGTTTCCAATAAATTAAATTCGCCGACGAGCAAAACATTATCTGTCGACGTACCGCCATTGATCGCTCATACCCGAGCGTTGAATAACATTAACATTGATAAAACAACAACAACAACAACAACAACAACAGTAACAGCAACTCCAGTTATTGAATATCGCGATTTGTTGAGTGAATTTGGGTTATTAGATAGCGATGGTACTGAAAGTTGTCCCGACAGCAATAATTCATCGGAATACTACGACAAACAATTATTATCAATTAGCGAAGATAGTATTAGTGACAGTAATGTTAAACAAAGTAGCCATATAATTTCAATAAATAACAATAACAATGAGTCCAAAGATAATTTAACGGGAAAGGGGGAGGGAAGTGCAAAGGTGGAGGCCAAAAAAATAAGCGGTAGTTGGCCGGGTATTGACTATGCTAATAAAATAATAATAAGTAACACTGGTTCCCATAAAACTGATGATAAATTATTGTTATCATCGTCGGGTAACAGTTCTAGTCTACCAGCGAGTCTTGATTGTAAAAAAGATTTTAAAAATTCAAAGGATATTCAGTTTGTTCAGCCAAATAAATTATCAAATTACGGTTTTGATAAAACTATTAATAGTAAATGTACAGTTAATGATGTTAAATGTTGTTGTAAACCTCCGCGACAGGTTAATGACATCAATTGTAAAAATAATAATAATAACTCAAGTCCAATGAGTCGTAGATGTAGATCGTCGACGAATTCATTAACAAAATCAAAATTGTCGGCATCAAGAACCGAAGAAGAGACAACAGATGCCGACTACGATGATGTGTTTATCGATGACAAAGTTAATTTACGACTGCAGTTTATTGATACAACAGCTCGTTCAGCTCCAGTGACGCCGACCGATGAAAAAAGTCTCCCGTTTTCTAAATTATTCCGTAAAAAATATCCGCTTAGCTCTAGTTGCAGCAACAATAATTGCAATATCAATGCCAGAATGACCGACGCGATTTTGGTCAGAGTGTCCTCGCTGCCGGATCAAGATCTACTGGACATTACCAACGATAAAAATAACCATCATCATCATCATCATCATCGTCATTATTATCACCATCAGGAGTTTAATAGACACCCAATGAAGAAAAAGAGACGTGCTATTTCACCGCTGACACTTAGATCGGATATCACCGCCAAGAGATTATCCGAGTCAGATAAAGATGTCAGTCAAATAAGTCCGGTTCAATTAAAAACCTTTTTTCCGCTAAATAATAACGGACATAATGACGTTGCTGTCGGTTGTGATTTACCTAGCGGGAGAAAAAACTCATCGGATACGAGCATTGAGAGTGGAAAATCGGATAAATTTGTTAAAAATGAATTCAGGAAAGCTCCCAATGATGACAGTTCGCGATCTGTATCCGTGAGTATTAAAATTTTATCCTCGATAAATTTTAAAAAATTCATGAATTTATTTATTTATTTGGATTTTGTCGTTTATTTTTAGCTGCCAATATCACTAACGGCATTATTTTCACGGCTGCGCAATGGCGGGTCTTGCTGCCCTAATAGTCAGCCTATGGAGACGTTTAACTGCTCGAATATGGCCACCCAAACATCCCCAGCGATTTCACGCAGCTCGAGTTTTACGTGGGTCAGCGATTGTGATTCGCCTCGAGGTATTTTAATTCACGATCCAACGAACAGTGTTGTTGAGCTTGATCATCAACTTCAACACCATCACGATCACAATCACCATCACCTTCATCATCACTATCACCGAAACAGTAATCACCAGTGCCAGCTTATAGAGTTAATGAAAAAATATGATTTTTCAGCGGAGTCCCACGTTGACGATCACTCGCTGCGAGATGAAAGTGCTCTGGATCTAGCGGCTTCACCTCAGGACACCGTCGACGATGATAACAGGTCCTCCTCGTCCTCTCAAGATCTCGTGCAAAGTCTTGATGAAATTTCTTCCGGCAGCACTTCGCCTGATAATACGGATCGCGCTTCGCCACTCGAAAGCGGAATTGGCACCGCCAGCCCTCCAAGGAGTACAGATCGACGTTCAATCAAACGTAAATTTAACAGTCACATTATTTGTTGTATTTTATGATTTTATTTGATTAATTGTTTATTATTTTTCATGCAGCGTTGATCAACAACAAATGTTGTCGCAAAGAAACTTGGGAAAGAATACGAAGGCGTCCGTCAAAATTAAATTCACGCTCTGATAAAAATTCTACTGACGTTTGGGTTCGCAGAGAGAGTGTTTACACCCAAACCAGAAATCAAGATAAAGGCTCCCAAGAAGCTGTTGATAGCAGCAGTGGAGTCGATGATACATTGCCGAGGACCAAACTTTCAAGGCCGAAAGATTTAATCATCGGTAATTAGATTGTATTTTATTTTTAATTGATTTAATTTAAGCTATCAATCTTAGTTAACTCTATTCAAATTAATGTCAATTATAGACATCAGTAGTTCATTGAGTTCTGGAGAAATGCTTGAAACATTGCCACTTTCATCTCCGAATTCGCAAATTCAACCCATTGAAGATCCGGCTGAAAACGCTGACCACCAGGAGACTCAGGTATTTTTTTTTTATTTATATTTTATCTCAAGTGATCAATTTGTTTTATCGATATTTAATTTTTACGTTCCTTAAATTTTTGGCAATTTAAATGAAAGTAGATATTTCATCGTTACTATTTAAAATAAAATTTATTTTTTAAGTTTTCATAAAAATTCGATAAGGAATCGCGTTAAAAAATTATTCGGTAATTACACTGAAAAAAAAAAAAAATCGAAAAATTACATTATAAATAGTAATAAGTGTCCCGTCGTATTTAAAACTAGAAAAATTATAATTCGAAATAAAATTATTCTAAATTCAAACTTTGAATGTTAATTTTCAGAGCTTTCAATGTAACATTCTACAATGTAATTTTTATAAAATCTGTAATAATTAAAATCTGGAACTGTAATTTTTTTATTTTTCTTTTTTCCATGAAAGCAATGAATTTATGGTTTATTCAAAAATAAAAAAATTAATTTTTAAATCTATCAAAAATCAGACTTCATGAATAAATTACTCTACAAATCTCGCAGGATTTCACGGTCGAAATTTCATGTCAAAACATAAATCATGTAAAAAAATAAAAAAAGCACCTATCATTATCCTCCAGCAGACACAGATAATTATGCACTATGTAATGTGTTTATGTATAAATTCTAAAACGTATTTCGAAAGAGTCTGTGTCATAAACAAAACCCAAGATAAACAGAGACACGAAAAAGAACTAAAATAAAAATGTTAATGTGACATTAAAAATAACAAAAAAGTACCTCTGTGATTAATCAGAGGCTTAGGACCCGCGGTGGCACGCAGGACCGATTAGTCTCCAGGTATATATAATTTATGTTTGTTATTTATAATATATTATGTGATATTAAGCAATAAATATAATATATAATCCAAAGTGCGGCAAAATACAAGACTTTCGCCTATGAACAACAAGGGAGTAGAGAGACAGAGTTTGAGACCATTAGTTTTTCCTTGATTCACAAGATCCGTCTCTCTTCTCTCTTCTCTCTATATGTACTTACACGACGGCATTACTCACGGCCCACGCGAGGTGTGTACATGCACTTCAGTTGCCCGTTGCAAATGCGGGTATTTGTATTTAACTTGCAAGACACACCGTCTACAATCTTTACTCCATACTTGGTTTACATACACGATCGCTAATTTTCTAACGTACTTATATACTTATACTCTCCTTGTATTTATTTTATTTTATCATCGATAAACAGTAAACATGATAGAGATTTAAATCTGGTTTTTATCGTAACTAAACCTCAATGATTTATTTATACAGAGAGTTTAATATCAACCTTGAATAAATTTCGATCGAAATCCCACACATGTTGCCGTCAACTATCTATCCCATGTGTGTGCAAGTTAAGTTTTGTTGGTCTTTGCCGAGCTGACCACTGAAAGAAAACTAAAATATACAAGGTATCAATCAAGTGCCAACACACTGACCACCCTTTGACGTATGCATGACCGGATGTCCGGAGAAATACAGATTACGAGGCAACTAGTACAACCCACTACACATATAATAAGTACAAGTATTCTCTTTTCGTGTTGAGTACTCGCCACTAGTAACACTTTGCTACGTCTATTCACACCTCTCTGTGTTTGTGTGCTTTAAATTCTCACTTCGATATATATTACTGGTGGTAGTAGTACTGTGTTATTATAAAGGGATAAACGCTCACAAACAGACGTGTAGGTGAGCGATCAAAGCGAATCGATCAGTGAGCTGTGTCGCACATTAATCGGTTGGCATCCCGCGACCCTCCGATAAACCGTTCGTAACATTCTATAACCTGAGTTTACTAATCGAGTGTCCATCAAACAAATGGCTTTAATTATTAAACTTTCGATCGCATGTTGTTCAAGTTACTTTTTTTTATTTATTTATTTAAATAATATTCTAAGTGATTTTACCGAACAAAATATTCCATTTTAACAGTGTTTGTGTTCTTTATTTCATGAAAAAATAATATTTGGTAAATATTTTTAAACAATTTTATCGGATAGTTTTTAGTTTTAAAAATAAATGGAAAAATTTATTTTTATAAATTTTTGATGAAAAATTTATCAAAATTTAATTAAAGTTATCAATTTAATTATGCAATAATAATTTTTTTTTTCAATTTCAAGTAAATTTTCAAGATATTAGTCTATGAACAGTTTAAAAAAAATTTTTAATAAATTTTTTATAATTAATCAAATTTTTTGATAAAATTAAATTATTAAAATAATGTAAAAAATTTTTAATTACTAAAAAAAAATTATCACATGTATATTGAATACGATTGTAAATTAACGATAATTCGCGTTGGATTGACAGTAAGTAGGATTTGAGTCAAAGAAGAACTTTATAAACGTTTGAGTAATTTAATCTAGTGTGCGACACACGGGTATACAACATTGAAAGTGTAACCTATTTCTGAAGCTATCGATTAACTGGTTATATTTAGGGACACACTGTGGCCTTGGTTACTTTTTTTTAATATCTAAATACAAAGGAAAAAATATAAATAAAAATAAATATTAATATAACCATAATAATAGCAAGCGGGAGGAATGAAAAAAAAAAAAAAAAAAAAAAAAAAAAAAAAAAAAAGAGAAAAATCGGGAAACTGTTAAAGGTCATAATTCAATATCTTCACAACAGCATTAATATTTTAAATCTGGGTAAAATCCGCCGCTGAATTTTAACGATAAATATTGTATTACGTTACGTTAGTTAAAATGAAGTTACTATTTTTCACGTACTTTTATTCGTAACAGCTTCAAAGAGATTTATCAATTTAATTTGCTTTATTTTACAGATCCAACCGCTTCACTTCCAGCCCGACTACCAGCTATCTGGTGAGTAATTTAATTTATTTAAAATTATAAGAGTATTATTTATCCCGCGTTTTTTAAAAGGAATAAAATATATTTTGTTTATAAAAAAAAACAAAAAAAAAAAAGATTTTAAATTTAAAATTGCAATTTCAATTCTACTATACGCGTTATTTGATTTAATCCACCCTGGATTCTATATTTCGCGTTAGCAATAAAAAAAATGAGTTACATTTTATTTGTTTGTTTATTTTATATTGCATAGACATTTTTTTAAAGGTCAAAATGATACCAGTGACGCGTAACTCGAGGTATAAAATAAAAAACACGGAAATTGAATGTCCAATTTTTAAGTTATAATTGCGAATTACTTAACTACGATAAAATAAAAGTTTTAAAATTAAAAATAGAGGTCTTGTAATATACTTAAAGCTTTAAATATTCACGGACATTGACTTGGCATTATGCAATATAACTTCCTTGCACGTGGCGAGTAAAAGCTGCTACACAACACAACATTATTACACACATTAGCGTACACAGTAGTGATACAGTTTGATGCGACCCGACCACTTGGTTATTCTAACACGATTTTAAATTAGCATATGCCATTATACTTAACATAAATTATTTTTGAGCTGTACCGTGTTTAAATTTATCCCTATTCTATAAAAATCCGTATGGGGGAAGGCCGAAGAAAAAATGGGGGCAACAATGCATTTCTTTTCACTAGAATATCTCAGATCTTTTATATTTATTGTGTACTTACTTTTCAAAGCTCAGGAAATAACTTTATATCTTTTTACAAAAATACTTATACAAAAGATCGAGTTAGTTTTACAGAAATTTAAACCTCTGGACTTTAATTTTGTCTTAATATATTACACACAAGATCGCTCAAAACATAATATCTCTTACCAAACTTAATTACTTTCATGGAATCTAATTAGATTCACCCTTAGTAATCAAACGTTCTTAACATTATTACCGAAAGTCAAAACGTAGCAGTATTGAAGATATAAATGTTCATTAAAAGTTAATTTTAAATAAATAGTTCATTTCAAAACTTTGATTAACTTTTGAGAATAACAAACTAATTAAAGTTTCTTTTTTAAAGAAATTAAAATTCAATATTTTGAGTAATTACTGCTATATATTTTTTTTCTTTGAGACTGTGCTTTGCAGCATTAAGATTTATATCATCCGTGTACAATTAATTTCACAGACAATTATCCTTGAGAAAGAAAAAAGTACTGTGACGTTATTATTCAATTGAAAGACTCAGTGGCATATTGTCAAAATATTTATTACAACTTAATAAAACGTTACATTGTAGAAAAAATTTAGTTGATACTATAAAAAGGTCATAAAATTTAAGTTGGTACTTATAGCACAGATCTTTATTGAAATCTTTTGATATTGATATAAAGCCTGAATCATAAAAGCTAAACATCTTTTTAATATATATTCATCTACTTCTATTATTTCTTTGTCTGGATTTTTTATTCAACCTTTGAAATAAATTTTGGAAATAATAGCGCTGTAATTAAATTAATTATGAAGAATTTAATTAAAGATGTGACGGTACAAATTCATAGGAACTATTTAAAACTACTCCAAAAATGTTGTATCGTATATTAATTATCATCCAAAAAAATAATACCATGGAAAAACTCAAATTTAAGTCGTTGTTTCTAGTGGTGCAAAATTTAATTAAATAAACCCACTTATTTATTTTTAATTATATAGATCATAGTTTTGACCTTGAAAATTTTTTCTAAAAATTTAAAGCTTATAACCTTGACAATTTATGGTTTTTCCAAGATATTTTGAGTCACGATCTTGAAGCTAGAAGAAATATATTCTAAATTTGAATGGGGGTTTCCCCGTTGATCAGATCGAGATAATTTCTTAAAAGTGAAAAAAATCTACGCATCAAAAGCTTCCATAAATATTTTTTTATTGATTGAATTATTCATTTTTTTTTATTGAAGAAAAATAATAAAGCAGTTGTAAATTTAAAAATTAAAAATGCGTTGCTGAGATTTTAACAAATAATAAAAAAAAAAATTTTTTTTGAATCAAAGTAATTTTTATTTTTCAGTTCGATAATAAAAGATTTAATTTGTATCTATTTAAAGTTGTGATTACACGGAAAGAACAAGATGACACTGGATATCATCTCAGATTATACTCAGTGATATCTGTGGTGAAAAAAAATTTCAGATAGTAGCTAGGAAAATCCAGATTATACTGCGTGATATCTGGATTACACTCATTGCAATCTGGATTATACTCATTGTAATCTGGATAATACCAGCTACTATCTGAAATTTTTTTTCACTCAGTATAATCTGGGATGATATCCAGTGTCATCTTGTTCTTTCCGTGTAAGAAGTCAAGAAAATATTTTACAAAAAAAAAAAAAATATAAAGAATAAATGGATAAAAATCTCAGAAAGATTTTTCAAATGAAAAGACAACCCTTAGAGTGGAATTTTAAGTTTCAAGCTGTAGCTTAATTGCGTAAGACGAGGTAAAATTTTGAGGGTTGTAATTAATGCTGGAAATTAGAGTGGGTAGCGAAATATTATTTATGTTAAATGAATTAATAAAGATATTAATAAATAATGTAATGTTTTATAAAAGATATAAGATAAAAGCTAAAATAATAATGAATAATAATTATTATAGAGTTAATTATAAATATGAAAGTGAATGGTTTAAACTCGGTCAATAAAGACATAACCAGTGTGTTATATCCTTTGACGATGACACCCAGGTGTGTTTAAGACAAAAAGCTATTGAGACGCCTGCGCCTGGATTCTCCATGCGCTTCGGTATTCAACGAGGAGGCTTTGAGTTTCCTCCGTACCGCCGCTATCACAACCGTCGTCGGATAGTCCCGCAGTTTATACGTAGCATTCACGCGATACGTCCGCTGATTTTTAATTATTATTAAAATCCACATTTTATCGCCCGACCATGTAATTAAACCTTTGATTTATACTTTAATCCCATCAATTATTATTCCATTACTTTCATTCATTTTAAAACTCAATCTACATTTTTATTTTAACTTTAACATTATCCGCGAGACGTGATGTGATTTTTCAGAGTGATTTTCTATTTCCAATCACTTATTTATTAAAAAAAAATAAAAAAAATCACCGCTATTTTTTTTTTTATAAATTCAATTAAAGAATTTTATGTCGGTAATTTGAAATAAAAAAAAAAAAATTACGCAATAGAATAATTATTTTCGTGAACTTGTTGAATATTATTAAATTAAGTGAAAGGTTCAAAAATAAATAAGATAATAAAAGAGGAAGATAAAAAAAGTTGTTTAATTATATATTGTATAAGGTCTGAAAAGTATCACATCAAAGTACTTAACTTAATTCGAGGTGAAGAAATCATTGAGCGAAATAAAATAATTTTAAAGTAAAAAATAAAAAAACGGTAGCCTCGGGTCTATTATTCTTTAAGTGAGAGATATTTTATAAATTACTTTTATTTTTAGACGTATTTTTTTCCATCTTCTTTAGGTACTTTAAAAACTAAACTTCTGTAAAGAGGAATCTTCTTAGAGTCTAAAAGCCTATTTGATTTTTATAACTTAAATATTAATAACAATAACTGAGTTGAAAACTTTCGAGTTTTTACATTTCACTCATTGTAATAAATAATTTCTCTCAGCTTTTGTGTATATTGACGTTGCTCCTTGTTATTGCTTTCACTTAGAGCGCCATTAATTCGAGTAAACGTTGAATAACACTAGTTCCAGTAGTTAAATTGCTATTTTCTAATAGACAGACCGTCACAACTATAGACGTTTCACACTCAACACACAAAACACCTTCTCTATTTAACTTATTTTAAATCAAGTGCTTAATGACAATAACTTATTTAAATTCAATTTATCATCGAACATTAGAAGATATTTCTTCGTTTTATTTTATTATTATTATTATCGTTATTATAAAAGTACAATGATAAATAGTTGTAATTTGTATAGCAATGCAAATAACCTACATTAAATGGAGTATTAAGCAAAGTTAATTATTCAAGTATTTAATCTTGTCAGAAAATTTACTCTATGCACTTAATACACTTATGTACTTAGTTTTCTGTTGGTACTTACCAAGTAATATTATTTATGCTATAGGATTTATTAATATTGTCATTTTTCATAAGTTTATTTTTATACTTTGAATTATTCATTCATTTATTTATTTATCATTTAATTTACATATTTAATTCATAATATAATAATAATTCCTGGGAAAAAATTATTTAGAGCTATAAATAACTTCATGAAGACTTATTGATTTAATTTTTTATACAAATTAAAAATATTTTAACCACAAAATAATTTTAAACAATTAGAATTTATCAACGATCTTTTGATTAATTTTTAATACTAAATTGTTTCTTCAAAATTATTTATACTTTTATTACCAAGCTTGCTGATACATTCATCAAAAATCGTTTGATCTCTTATTACATGAAGAAAGAACACTTGAAAAAATAAAGCTTTTTATAACACAGTGCTTCAAAAATAAATAAAATTTCATTAAAAATATTCTTTACAATTTATTATAGCTCAAATAAATCATTAACCCATACGAATAAATTAACTAATTTTTTTATTAGAGAAAAAAAAAGTAATTATTGAAAATTTATTAACCTTATACGATCAAAAAAAAATTTAATTATCTTTATTAAATCATTATTGAACGTGTATTAATTAATGAAATTAATTATTCAATTATTTGCGCTAAACTAGATTCAAACCTTGACACAAAATATTACAGGTGGTTTAGTACATAATAAATCACAAGTTATCTACAATAAATAAGCTTCAAATATTTATAGCAATAAATCTCGAGTTATCATAAATGAGAAAGCATTAATTACAAATACTTGAATTTTTAATTTCTTATTTACATTGAATTAATTACAACTCTTAAACATCAAATATTTATTTAAAAAATAGACACAAACTGTAATAATTTACACTGTGAAATTTGTGCTATTTATCATTGCGTTCACATAACTAGGGCATAAAAATTCAAGAAGCGCGACTTCCTGATAAGACAGTGCCTATTCGTGTAATCTTTTTATTTAATACTTTTTTATATTCTCTGGCTTGACACCAAAAGAGCGGAATACGAAATACCAAATCGCTAAATTTAATAATCGTCAAAAGTGTCGGCAATAAAAATAAATTACCGTTAATTCAATTTCAAGTTTCATTTTACAGAACAATAGTCAATAGTCAAAAGTGTCATTATTACATCAACGGTGATTGTTGACTTGATTTAAAATTGATCGATTATTTACCGCAAACTTCATCACTGTAAAAGTTACAAAACTAATTAATTAAATGTCAAGATAAATTTTAAATTGCAGTTGAAAAGTTTATGATGAAAATTATTAAAACATTATTCTGATTATTAATTTACTTACAAATATTCATATACAAAATTGTAACTATAATTAGCGTAACCCATCAGCTCGCTCGGTCGTTCATTAAATCCCGCGCATTAATATGCGATACGAGCTTATTAGTTTCTCACATACTTAGCAAAGTTATACGATAATTTTTTGTCGTTTTTATTAAATTTTTTCCTTCCCACAAATTTCATTTTCGCAACTAATTTTCCTCAATTAATAAAAGATATTTAATTAATTAGTTCGTCACGTTTCATGGTCAATAATATTTTTTTTTTATTTTAATTATTGATTATAGTCAGTATTAATTCGGATAAATGGTGCCATATAATCTGTGATACAACGATGAACAATGATAAAAAATAATTTAATTAAAAAAATTATTTAAACATTTTAAAAATAAGTCAGTGATTATTTATTTGACTGTATATTTGAAAAAACAAATAAAATAAAAATGTCGACGGAAGATATAAAATCCCGCGCATCACCTGCGCCATCAGCTAACATTGAAGACACATCGGGAATAAGTTCTCGTAGAATGTCTTCATTTAAGGAGTACAAATTTTTTCGGAGCTTCAGCGCTAAAGTGGAAAATTGGCCGATGCGAAAAGCAGAAGCTTTATGGCGGCGTATGCGTGAGAGAAAAATTGCAGGTACAATAAAACTATAATTTATATTTATTTCAAATAAACTCAAATTTTCGTGGAAAATTTTCCTTATGAGAAAAAATTTTTTATTTAATTTTTGTTGAAAAAAATAATTTCAAGCGCCAAAAAAATTTTTAGGAAGACCAAATTTATTTTGGTGCAAAAACAAATTTTCTTGGCTCAAGAAAATTTGACTTCGTCCAAGAAATTTTTAGTCTTCCTTAATATTTTCTTGAGCCAAGAAAATTCATACTCGAGTCAGTAATTTTTATTTTCTTCGAAGTAGAAATAATAGTAATTAAAAACATTTTTCAAAGCCGAATTGAGCGTTAAAAAAATTAAATTAAAGATAATCATTTGATTTATCGTCCAAATATTCCAAACATTAATAATAGTGTTCGATAATAAAAAATAACACAATACTCTTTTACTCAATAGCTTATTTCGTGATATATATTTATAATTAAATTGGTAGCTGACGAAAATATACTATTCAGGGTCAAATAAAAAAAACTTTATCTTTGATAATTATTAGAGTCTTTTTACAATAAATTGAGTAGAAATTCGCTTTAAGTTTATCAAAAAATTTTGAAATTGAGATTGTAATGATATTTTTTTTTTGAGATATTTAAAAATTTTTAAAATACCCGTGAAAACAATAATAGTTCAAGATTTTGACCTGAGATTTATTTTCTTACCAATAATTATTTGTTCGAGAATAATAACGAATTTACTTTATGAGTAATTGATCTATAGAAAATTAAATGAGAATGTTTCATAAATATTACTTTGGCATCTCTCATTTTTCCCGGATAATTTCGCTAATTAAATCCAAAAAGTGTCATTTAACATTTGTAACAACAAAAATTAATTGAATATTCATTGAATGCAATTCACAAGTAATAAATTACGATCTACATTGTAGAGTTGATGTAATTGAATTTTTAATTATTCAATTATCGCAGTTAATTAAACCCATTGAAAATATGTATTCATAAAAGAAGACGAACATTAAATTTTGTTGAAACAAATAAAAAATGAATATGAACAATCAATAATTAAAAATAAAAAAAGATTGACAGTTAGTAAATGTCAATGCAAGTAAAAATACTGGCGCTTGTCAAGTACAGGGGTAGTGTATCGAAAGTAAAAATAAAAAGTGCCCAGAATGAAACCACAAACCGAGGCGTTGTGTAAGAAACATGACTCGAGGTTTAATGAAATGAAGAGGCGAGATACTTACATGCCACCGTGTCACCTCGAAGGGAGTCTTGAGGTGTTTTTTTTTTTTTCTTTTTACGTTTCAAATGACGCCGACGCTAATGGAGCGATCGAGTACTCTTGGTATTGCGATCTAGTGTTCGCACAATGTCAAGTGGACATCTGTATGTGTCGAGGGAGATGAAAACGAGAAAACAAGTCGACACTTATACTTATAACTTATAACTAACTATCCTACTAGTGTTTATTATTATTATTATTTTATATACAGCCATTGAATTGATCTTGGCTGCGGTCTCCTTGCGGGCTACGTCGGATCGCCGTAAAATAAAAAAAATAAATGTAGCATCTCAGTACAATAAAATACTCTAAACATGTAATTCAATAAAATGAAAATGAAAATAAATTTTATAACTTATTCTGTCGCATCATATTCAATGACATCAGCTGCAAATTCTCACGTGCATCTTGATTTATGACGCTACAGACTATACAGATATAAGTTATAAGTTATAAATAAATAATTCTCACTCTTAAAATAAAATTTTCAAGAGCACAAATTGACCTTATCATTTTATTACTCTTTTTATTGTTGCTACATTTTATTGAATTTTATAGAATAAAATGAATGTGACGTATGAATGAATTTTTGGAGGACAGTGAGGAGGACTATTTCAATGAATTCAAATTAAATGTGAAATAGATTTTATCAAATGAAGACCGGGGCGGCCGTTAGCTTTTATATTTTATATTTTGTATTTTATAGAATCTAAATTATAAAATGTTATATATATATATATATATTATATATTATACAGAGTGAGTTGGTAGTTTTTGTTGTATAGAAGTTTAATTGTTTCTCAAACAATACTGAAAGCAACGGTTGACTGAGTCCTTCGACGAGTGATTTTGTTCAGCCCGGCTTACTTTGAATACCACTTTTGCATTTCCGAGGATGTTGTATTCTCGATGCCAATGAAAGCTCTGCAATATTCAATAAATTCAAAAATTCTATTAAGTAAATAACAAACTACTCGATCAATTTTTTTTTTTCAATTTTTCGTTACTTTGCAAAAATTTATCTGCCTGTTATTTTAAACGAGTCAGCAGTTTTTTTTTATATTAAAAACGCGTGAATAAATATTTTTGTTTACAATAAATAAAACCAATTTGGATTTGTAAATAAATTCATGCAAAAAATTTTTTTTTTTTTTTTTTTTTTTTTTTTTTTATTGTAATATTGTACTGAATAATATTGAAGAACGAGGACAAAAGTTGCTACAGAATGACATAATCGAGGCAAAATAAAACCTTTTACAGACTTAGCTCACTTAAGGTCTCATACAATTAGTTGTAAAGAGATTAAAGTATTACGCTGGCTCAAAAGTAAAAGGATTTAAATGTGTATTTTATTTATTTAATACCTATGAGTGTATTAACTTTTGAATCGCAATTGTTGTTTTATTTTTAGGAGAGTGACTAGTAAATTTACTTTCTTTGTAATACTCGTCCTACGACATTTCTTGTGGTCTTCTGTTTGGTATTAGTGTATAATATAAGTATACTAATACGCATATGTGTATTTATTGGCACCAGTAGGCCACACTTAAGCTAAACAGCAAGGATTAACCAGTGTAGCTGAGTTCAGCTGTTTAGATTTATAAGAAGGTATTAGCTGTCTAATGGGCCATTCACGTTAAACTCGATAAGGATAATATTAATGAGGCCTTGATTGATATCCATCAACAACTTGATAGCGTCGTCTATTCACTTTAACAACCTACCGTGTCCCAATTAATCGATTACTGCTCAGCTTTCCTTATCCTTATTTATTTTTAATTTATAGAAATTTCTAATATTGATTTTTCTGCCACTCTTGATCGTAAAAAGTAATGTGAAAAATTTATGATCTTTGTTGTTATATAAGTAATTTTTATAAAAAATTTTGAATGTCAATCGTGTAAAAATTTAATTTTATACGGAGTTTAATTTCTTAAAATATTTACTAGAAAATCGAACGCGCTTTTTAATAAAAGATTTATTGTCCAAAATTTTGATTAAATTAAAATCATTTTTGATTGACGGCATATATTTTTTATTGAAGTTTAAAATTCTAATTTTGAAAAAAATATTGAAATTTTTTTACCGCTAAAAAAATTTTTCTATTTAAAATTTTTGGACAATTCTTACAACGAAAATTTTTTACAGTTTGATAAAAAGTTTTTATAATTTAAAAATTAAATTCTTAGACAATTTAATAAAAATTTTTATCGAAGTTTGCAACTTTAATTTAGAAAAAAATTTTAAGTCAATTTTTACCTAAAAAATTCTCCAGTTTCATAAAAAACTGTTATTATTAAAAATTTAATTTTTTTTTATGATGAATTAGTGATATTTACGGTTGCACGGCAGCCGTCGATCATCCCACTCTAGAACCTGCGTGGCACACGTGCGATCCGATGACGTGCTCATATAGTAGCTTGATATTATCCCATAGCATGCTCCGATCCCCAAGCTTCTCTCATATCAAGCTTTTATTATTTAATCCTTTTTTTAATTGTTCTTGATTTCGCCTTTTTTATTTTTTGTTAAACGGCTGTGTTGTGGACGTGGGCGATATTTACGGTGCGATCAGTTTGCCCGCGGACCCGTGGATTTATTTGTGGAGCCCCTGGAGTGCTCGTAATAGATTAGAATATAAACCGGCAGGCGCCCGGTTTGGAATCGGTTGCCAAGCTTCCTCCACGATTTACCATCAATTTTCTCAAAAGGCATATTGTAACACACAACACACATATATTTATATATTCCCCTGGTGTTAATACTCTCATTCATTGTTCTCCGGTGGATTTATTTATTCAATCAACAAATCACTCCATTCATACCCTATATTTAAGTTAACTATTATTTCTACGAGTTTATCTCCGTGCGTAATTCTTTTAAATAATTTTATTATTTAATCTTATTACGTCTTCAAGTTTCAATTTTTTAATTAAAAAAAAAAAAAAAAAAAAAAAAAAATTAAACAATTATTGATTGTAATATTTTTTTTCCATCAAATAAAAAATCGTTCATTAATGTGTGCCAGTTATAAAAAATATTTGTTTTTTTCTAAAAAAAATTTTTTCATCAACGATTTAAAGTTCAAAGTTCCTTTTAATTATTAAATTATTATTAAGTTAACGAAAATGATTTTCTTTCAATTAAAATACAAGTTTTTTAATAGAAACTGCAAATTACATAGAAAAAAAAAAAAAAACCCCGATAAAAATATAATTAAAAAAAAAAAGTTCTTAGCTGTTGAAAAGAACTCTTGTAAATTTTCCTCCTCAATTAATGTCAGCTTATTTACGTAACATTTCTATTAAATTATAAAAATAAAACCATAAAATATTGAGGTTTTTTTTAAACAACTTTGCTGGAAATTTCTCAAGTTTATTTAATCTAAAAAAAAAAATTTTAAGGCTTTTACTTGAAAAATTTGTCGAGTTAAAATCATTAAACGGAATTTAAAAATACCAATTTAATATAAAATAGGGTAATTTTAGTATCGAATATCCGTAAGTAATATTTATGAATATGTAAATATCAAAGTACGAATATTTAATAAATAATATAGAGCAAGTAAATTTGCAGACTGTCATATAAAAGTTTCCAATGCTTTCTATCATTTCCACTGGTTCTTTCTTCAATAAAGGCATCTTCACATATTTATCCTTGAATAGTTGATTCATTTTTATTCAACGTTGAAAGTATTGAAGGATGAATTCTTAAAGGATATACTTTTCACTTTTATTAAATTCCTCGAACAGATGTTCGGTAACTACCCGATTAGATAAAATAGGTCAATCTATCAAATTTTGAAGTCATTAAAATAATTTACGGCGAAGCTTAAAAAAAAAATTCGGAAAAAAATTCAAGAAAACATGTTTCAGTTTACGAGCTAACAAAACACTGCAATCTTGAGAGTTGATCATAAAACGTGAAAGCTGACATTTGTCACGTTCAAGATGTTAAGTATGAGGATAAATGTCAAAATGTTAGCTCATAAAAATTGATGCCCTCGCTCAAAAGTGCATTCCGTCTAAACTTACAGGCTAGAGGATAATTTTGTTTAGAGCTTAAATCATACTTTTTCAATTGTTTGTACGTTTAATCTCAGTAAACAGTTATTTATTAGTAATATCATACTTATATATTCATACATATACATTTACTTACATGTTGGGAATAATTTATGAATACTGTTTATGCAACGGCTGGCGCCTCTTTCCTCTTTCTCGCCTATTTTTGTTATTTCATTTATTATTCTGTAAAACAATTTTCCTTGACGCTGAAATGTGTAATGAAAAAGAAACAACTATTTTTTTAAGCGTACACAACAAAACTATCCGCGAACATAACCCACCCGATTTTTCATACTCAAAGTGAGTAGCGAGCCAGAGCTTCTCCAGTTATTTACATCCAGAGTCTGTCGGTATTTTGTTTCCGAGTTGAGGGAATGGAAGAAGACTCTCACACCCTCACATATGCAGAGTTCACATTTTATTGCCATCGTAAGAATCATTTTATGTTTCAACACACTGTGATGTGGACGAGAAGAGCCGGTACTTTTATTTTTGCCGGCTGATAAACGCTTCGCGGTAGGGATACATGATTATATATTTGGCGATTATCAAGACACAAGACGTTAAAATAAGATTATTTTTAAACTTGGATCTAATGTAAACACGGAAATGTTTTTAATATTTAAAATTTTAATAATAGTTATAATAATATAATTGATAGAGATAAATTGGAGTACTTTGTTTTAATAATCAGTGACGAAAAATTAAAGGCGTATCGTAAAATCTTGTTTACCTTCGACGCATCCGGTGCTTTTCTGTACAATGATTACCATAATTATCAGAATTATATGGTTTAACTAATTATATAGTTTGTCGATGCATATTTGTATTTTCGGTCTTGTTTACTTTATTTTATTTTATTTTATTTTATCTTATTTTATGCTGTACCGCGATTCATTGTCGATAAAAATAAAAAATAAGTATTTAATTACGAAATTGAATTCACCACTTTATTTACATTTTAAGTATATTATTTTCGGTAAATATTATTATTTACCCGAGTCTTAAATTTATACACACAAAAACGTGAGAAAAAATTATATATCAATCCTCATGAATTTTTTTTTTAAGAAAAAAAAAAATTGCTTTAAAATAATGATGTTTTTGAACCAGAAAATCCGCGACAGTTTTATAGGTCAAACAGTTTTTGTAAACTTTAAATTTATCGTAATAATATTTTATAAAGTTTCGTAATCGTTAAATTAAATTTTTTCTAATGAATAATCCTGAGAAAAAATAAATTCCTAAGAATTTTATATAGAATACTGGGACTGGGGCAAATTGAATCATCTTTTAAAGAGTTATACTTTTTATGTTTGTGTTTACAAATTCTCACTTACGATACAAAGAAAAATAGGGAAAGTAGGTCACTTGGGGTAAACAGACAATTCTTAAATTTGATAATTATGCAGTTGTATGGTTTTTGTTATTTTTAGTTTTATTATTTTCTTTTCCCCTGAATCAATGAAAAATGAAAATATATTCTTTCACAAAGTAAAACAAATCGAACAATGATTTGCTTTTTTTTTTTTTAATTAATTTTTCTTCACAAAAAATAGCTAATTTAATTTCACATATTCACTCAGTACGTCTCCTGTTATTATTTGTGATTTATTATTTATCAATAACCACATTAGACCATTAAATGTTTATCAGATCGGCCCAACAATATGCCAATAGACGTCATAAAGATGACGCAGATAAATATTGATGCATCGCGATTCTTTGTCCCGAGGGCGCATAAATACATATAATACTTCAACAAAATACATCTACATCTACATTAAATAATACAAACAAATACAACTGCGCTTTTATACCAAAGGTTTCGATTACCGACCTTAAAAATACTAAATGTATTTAAACCAGCTATTTCCGTTACATTTGAATTTCCTTTGATGTTAAATACACTCATCGAATTACGTATTGATGAAAGGAAGCAATAAGTTCCGAGTTCGCTCTGCTCGGCAAAGAGGTTAAATTAAATAATAATAAAAATCAACTTTTTTGGAGCTTCTATTAATTTATCAAACAATAAATGATACAAAAATTCACAATTAATTTTTTGGAAAAAATAAATAGTCACGCTCAGGGATTGAACCAGGATAAATTCGATATTTTTCGACTGATTTGAGTAATATCGACATAATATCTGTGGCAAAAATATTTATCAGTAAAATTAATATATTAACTACCAACCTTGCAGTCACTGAGTGAACTATAAGTAATAAAATTTTGCTTTATTAAATAATGACTTTTGTTAAATGGCACTGTATTTTCTTAAATATTGACATTTTTAAAGATATAAGCTCATCCCGATGTTACGCTCATCAAGAGCTTTCATTTGAGTACCCACATTCATTTTGATACATACAAATACACTGGCCACAAAATTTTACTTATTCTCTTAATAACCTAGATTATTATTATCAATTAAAAATTCACAATAAATTTTTTTTATATTTAAATTTATAATTATATTTTTGCACGTAATAAAAATTAAAAATAATAATAATTGATAAACATTATAATATAAAATAAGTGTAATTATTTATGGAGTTAAATAGATGCTTAACTTTCTTGGTATGTGAATGAATATAAGATTAACTAATGTACAACATAAGCGGTTTATTATTTTATAATGTGAATGAAAATTTATCCCGTAAGCATCAATGTATACATAAATAAATAAAATAGGACTTCCTGATGGTGATGGCTGAAGGGTAACTCAAGTGGCAATAACTGCCATTTATATTTTTTTAGCAAAGCCCCGTGAGAGGCAATACAACAATACTATACAGCAATACTGTCTGGATTGGAGATCTCAGGTATCAAGAGACTGCTATGCTGTCTGATGCATTCCCTTGTGTAAATATAAATAGTCAAGTATAATAAATAAATATTACAGTTAACAGCTAACAAATCTAAATTTTATAATAAAATATATCAAGGAGATAATTGATTGCCGGAGGGTAAATATTTTTAATTGTCTCGTAGATTTTTAAACGGAACCAAGTGGTCTGGCCTAAAATAAAAAAAAAGTAAATAAATAACTGTCTATTGTACAAGATGGATAGGCGTGAGATTTAAATACACTTACATATGTATATAAATATAAATATAAATATACAAGATATATGTGTGTATGTGTAAGAAGAGATTTTGCGGGAGTAGGTTACTGTGAATTTCCAATAAGACGTTGAAAAATTTACGAGTGGTAAAGCAAAAGGCGAGAAAGCCTAATTTCTTCGAGCCCCAAGTCCATTTGTCACGTCAGCAAACCTGCCAATGGAGCTGAGCACAAGACCGAGCTTAATGCAAAAGGATACTACAAAGACAGCATGTGAAACGAGTTGCCGGACGTTCAATTAACGTGATAAGAAATCTGGGTACGGCCATTATTCGCGTTGCCTTTCTTCTATATATGTATATCCAAGATATACACATACATAAATATACATTTGCATTTAATATGTAACCAGCTGTGTGGGAAAGATGTCTGCTGGAGACCAGCGACCAGAGACCAAAGAAGATAACAGATACAACTAAGGATTAATCCTTAACATCTCTATTTAAAATGTATGCTAATGGCAACACACTTTAGTTTTAATTTCATTGCATTTATTTTATCACCGGTCACCAATAACTTCAATTCCTTCACCTTTGATTTTATTATTATTGATTTCTGATACGAAATTTTTGTTATCTATATTATTAAGAGAATGAACAAAATTTTGTGGCCAGTGTATTTATATATTTACATAATCAAGAAATAACCTTGTGTCTCGTGAACTATTGACATTTTTAAAGATATAAGCTCATCCCGATGTTACTCTCATCAAGACTTTTCATTTAAGTACCCACATCAATTTTTCATATATTTATATATATTGTATATATGTATATATAAAAAATATATCAAAAATGCGTGTGGGTACTCAAATGAAAGCTCTAGATAAGTTTAACATCGGGTGAGCTTATATCTTTAAAAACGTCAGTATTCAAGAAAGTACAGTACAATTTAACAAAAGTCATTATTTAATAAAGCAAAATTTTATTTATTTACAGTTCACAAATCACCGTTGTCACATAGTGACTGCAAGGTTGCTAGTTTTTAAATATTTTAACAAAAAAATTTTTAATATTTATAAGTGTAAAAAATAATTATTATTACTTATAATAATTCTTAATATAATACTAGAAAAAATTTTCTCGAGAATGGTAGCGATAAAAATGTCTTCACACGAAAAATGACTTCATATTTTTCCGGATTTTAAGTAAACAACTAAATGATTCAACTGGTATTAAAAAAAATTTTTTTTACATAACATCAATAAATTCTTCAAACTAAAATATATCCTCTGATAATTGAGCAATTCAATTTTTTTAACACAGTAATATTTTTGTTAACAAAACTATAATTTTCTTGAAGTAAAAGTCAGTAATAATTTTAAACAAAAAATAATAATAAAAATACTTACAGTAACTAAAAACTTTTCACCCCTATTTCCTAGAATAATTTAATTTAATAGGCAATTAAAATTATTGTACGTAAAAATCCGTAGTAGTAAAAATAAATAAAAAAAAAGAAAGATAGCGCAAAAATAGCTTGATTGCACTTGATCACGATTGGAGCTGTTAGCATCGTGGTTTGAGATAAAAAAACGAGGTATCCTGCGTCATAACGTTAATGAATTTGTATTGTATACATACACACATACATATATAGTATATATCTATATATATTAGTAGTATTACAGAGAAACAGAGCAAAGTAGCACAGTATTAGTGTAGAGTTAGTGATATGGGTTCGACGAACTGGCACACGCGCAAATCGTACCAGCTAAAATGTTATTTTCAACTTTGCCTAGAAGTGTACTTTTACCCCTTTTTCCTTTCCACTTCCCCTCAATCGGCCTCTCTATCTCTGTAAAAGTATCAGTCGGTACTAAATTAATCTCACTTGAATTTTAAAATCAAACGATAAAACTTTTTCTCTTTGGATACCGAAATAAATGAAGTTACCAAAATTGAAATAAAAATAAAGCAATTATAAACATCAATTTAACCTCCGAGTTTAAAATAATCGGTTTGTATCCAAACAATCACTTACTCGCTCATATAATCATGTATTCCTCTGGTGTATAATATATAGTAAATCCTCTATCGGCCTCTTTGGAGATCAAACCTCATCTTCTTTTTGTTTTTATTTTTTTATTTTTAATCCTTTTATTTCTTTAATTTTTTTTTATCCACTTTTTAGTCGGCATGACGTTTGAAAAATAAATTTTCAAGGAGTACACTTTGGTGCGTGCGTTGTTTACGTGAATAAAACGTACGCTCTATTGCACGAACGCTGATGACGAGTAAGTCGTTTTCTCGAGAACTACGTGGTGGGTAAAAAATTTAAGGAAAAAAAAACATACCCGAGAATAAGAGCAACAAGTTAAGAAGAAGAGAAATGGAAGAACAAAATTTAAATGTTAAGTAGTATAGAGTAAGAGATGGACCGATGGGAGTTTAAAAGAGAGAAAGATTAAATGAGCCGAGTAGAGGATTATTGTTATCATTATTATTATTTTTTATTATATATTATATACGAGTGTTAACAACTATTTTGATGATATATTTATTAAGGTATCAAATGAAAGAGATGAGAGACGCCGTAATAACGCTATCGTTAACCCATTAACCATTAACCCATTGTGGCCCATTTCATTTGAGCTGATAAAAACCAATAAATGTTTATGTATATAATAAATAAAAGGAACGATACTAAACCCGATATACGATATAGGATATACGATATACGATATACTTGTTTAGTTGGCTTAGCTGGTGTTGATTCGACTGCAGACTATCGACGTCAATTGCCGACTTAAACTTGGATCTGCCGCGTTTAGTATACATATAGTTCTGCAGCGGTTACCGCGAATAAGAAGCTTCAAATTTAGAATGTCGTAAGTATAAGTATAAGTGTGCATATAGAATGGATAGGACTTCTCAGAATCGAGTTTAAACAAACCACGTTACGAAAAAATGATTAAATAAATTAAGTAATAAAATTAAATAAAAGCAAAAAAAGCGCAACTTAAACTGCACTGAACCGACTGACATTGCGTGGTGGCACGAATAAAATGTTGCTCGAGTTTCTATTCTCGATATCTGGTCATCAGAATTCCTAGGGCTTTTTTTTTTAGTGCAAATGTGAAAAAATAAAATAAAAAAGGTAAAATTACTTAGGTGAAACAGAAATTAAAAAACTCGGTTAAACTTTTAACGAGAAAAAAAACAAGTTTATTCTATTTCGAGGCACAAAAGAGTTTGCTTTTTGTTGAAACTTTTTTTTTTTTTTTGTAAACATTTATATTGAAAATCGATGGCTGTACAAAGATGATGCTGGGAAATTTATAATGGAGATATGTATATATACCGCTTGGAAAATGCACCGACGCATGTTGAATCACTGTGAGTAAACATTGTACTTGTCAACAGGGATCTTTACCTATCTCTTATATAGGCTTCAGTACACAGAAAATAAGTATTAAGGCACTTTTATATTATATGTGTCGTAAGCGATATATTTAATGTACTTTTGGTGAGTTATGAGATTTTAATGGTGTTGGAAGTTTAGTTTATTGGGTAAGTTTATAATTGAGTTTTTGTGTGAAAGTAGTTAAGAATAATTTTATACTTTGATATTTTTTGTACCCATGTAGAAAAATATTATACCGCAATATAATGCATTATAATGTGAATAAAAAAGCTTCAAATTTTGGAGTTTAGATGATTTTGCTGTAAATAATTTAAAATTTATTAAGAATAATTATTAATACACTTTATCACTGCATAAGATTTTTATTCGATTTAACTCATTGGTTTCTAAATATTTACAATACGATTTAGTCAAAATATTCATTATAAAACATTGTGGACTTCGTCACTAACTAAGATACATTAATTTTATATAAATTCTCATTGTTTCATTTTTAAATAATTTTTTTGATATTTTTTTGAGTGAGTAAAATGATCAATTTTGACTCCAAAAATTCACAGAGACATAAATTTTATTTATGTTCCCTTTTGAGTTTAAAAAAATTTTCTTAAATCTAAAAGAGTGTATTTCTTGAGCTACGACTTTTTGAAGTTAGTAATTTAAAAAAAAAAATTTTTATATGAAATTTGTCACACAATATAAAAAATATTAAATGATAAGTTGTTTTTTAATTCGCCGAAAAAAAAAAATAGAATTGCTGTTTATTTTTTTTATTTTTCATAACACTTGTGTTCCTAGAATGGTAAATTGACTTGGCCGTTTCTAAGAGAAGATTTTAATGAGCTGCTAAACGTTGCCGCTAGCAAACGTTGCGTAGGTAGAGAGACGGGATGCATTTGCATCCTGGCTACCGACTCAACTCTGTACTGCTGAGATTGTGAATCCAGTATTATCGTCATACTCAATACACAGCACACTCTTACCTTCTTACTTTCATACATACATACATACATACGTATAAATACGATAGGAGCAAGTATTAGAGGTGTGTATAAATTTTAAGTTCGAACTCCCGTGTATTTATTCAAATAAAAATATCCGGTGGGTTAATATATCTTTAACTTCAAATGTAGATAAGTAAGCTCGTGTGGGACAGTTAAACACGCAACCTTAACCAGGAAATATCTTCTGGGGACTCGCGGGTGTCTGGGTGGTGTTTTAACAAGTCAACGACATGTTCAACCCGATTCTATGATTCAATACACCAACCATTCAGTAGCTAATGTAATCTACTCTAATGTAACCAATAGACTTTTTATACCTTCTTATACATTCTTATATGTTAACTTTATTACGGAATACATCGGAAATAAAAGTAAAAATCTTGACTTACAAAACCAACATAACATCATACACGCTGGAGATTAATATATGTAAGTCAGAGTAAAATTATATCGTCAAGAAACATTCAACGCTCAACACTCAATAAATTTTCGTTCCATTTAGAAAAAAGTTAAACACTTTTTTGTAACACTTCTTTTGTGCTAGCTTTAGTTTTTATTCTTTATTCGGGCGAGACTTTAACTGATGATTTTACACCAGATTATCCGTTACTTGGTATACAAGCTGGATAAACAAATCTTCACATGACTTAACTGTTACTGTTTCAATTTTAGTCCTCTTTTTACAACGTTTAACAGTTACTTTGTTTATGGATCACTGATTTATTATTTTATTCATTTATTACGATTATATTTATAAATTCGTCATGTTAAAAATTCAATGCAAATAAAATTATTCGTCACAGTTTTGGATATAAATTAAAAAAAAAAAAATTACTAATCAATTATTTTTTTTTTTTTTTTAAGAAATTCAATTTTTTTACTATAAAATTTATTGTGGAAGTATTTTTGATATTAAAAATAATCATATCATATCATTATTAGTTTGTTTACCTTCACACACCGAAAACTACTTAGCAGTGATAATATTCATTGCGAAACTCGGGTGTTTATCTTTACGAGAATATTACTGTTCATTCAAACAAGAACAGACTTCTGTTTTAGTATTATTGTCTCCCGACTAGGCCCAAAAATATTTATATTTATAATTTAATCTTTATTTTTATTTCAAGCTTATATCTCTTCAATAAAATCCAAATTTCTTTAAATATTTTAGATGAGTTTTATCGATATTTTTTTTTACACAACTTTATCCATAATGTGTATTATTAAGAAAATAATCAAAATTTTGTGGCCAGTGTATTTATATGATAAAATGGGTTTTTATTGTTAAATTTGGTATCGTTGGAAAAGTCTTGATTTCAATTTGTGCATTTTCATGGTTTCATATCATTCTCACCAATAGGCAATTTATGATGATAAGTATTTAGGCTGCATTCGAAAATGCTCTATTTCTAGATACATAATTGAGAAATGACCTTGTATCTTGTGAACTATTGACAATTTTAAAGATATAATCTCATCCTGATGTTACACTCATCAAGACCTTTCATTTCAGTACCCACATGCATTTTTAATATATTTTTCATATATACATATATATATAATATATATAAATATATGAAAAATTAATGTGGGTACTCAAATAAAAGGTCTCGATGAGTGTAACATCGGAATGAGCTTATATCTTTAAAAACGTCAATAGTTAAGAAAGTACAGTGCAATTTAACAAAAGTCATTATTTAATAAAGCAAAATTTTATTTATTTATAATTCACAAGCCACGGCAGTCACATAGTGACTGCAAGGTTGCTAAGTTATTTTCATCCTTCAAATAAATTTTTAAAGTAAAAAATTTTGAGTTTTATTAAAAAAAATTTGACATGAAAATTTTCTAGATCTTGCGATATTTTTTAAAATTTTATCGGAAAATTTCCAATGATTGTTATCAAAGACCCAACTCAAATTGTAATAGCGTAAGAAGAATGTTTTATTATGATTATTATTATTGTTATTATTATTATGAATAGATATTCAAATGATTTGACTTTTGACTGGGGTTGAAGAAGAGGCTTGGAAAAGGCGTGGCCCTTTGAAAAGTACAAAAGATCCATACAATCTGAATGACAGGTTGTCAAGAGTTTTGAAAAGGCCAATCAACTTTTCCAAACCATTAATAAACAATATAAATAACAATAAAAAATTTAATAATCAACAAAACTTATTGCTTCCCATAAAACTAAATTAAATTAATTTTTTATTGAAATTTTTTTTAATGTTTGCTACAAAGAAACATCTCATCAGAATGCATGATCGATAATAACAGACAGCATACATAAATTCTGATGAATAGCGAGCCTTCTTCGCGTACTTTGTGCACAATCTACACTCTGTGTAGTCCAACAACAGCAGCACCAGAAGCACCATACTAGTAACTTCTAGATTTTTTGCGATTCGACGTTCGCACGGTTAACTGATTAAAGAAATAAAAATAAAAAAAAATCAATGAATCAAAATAAAAAAAGCTGTTTTTAAAAAGTTTTGTTTAATTTTTATGTGATCAAGGACAAAGCAATCGACGATACATTAATCGAGGCATGGATAAGTCCCGTGACTAACCCAAGGATCTTTTAACATATAAAAGGATACTTTATCTCGTTATAACCCTCCCACGCTTAAAAAGTCACATCGGGCTGGTATTGTGCGTTTGTGTTAGTAAGAGTGCAAGCACATCAGTAAATGACCTTTCAGAAAATTCTAAACTTTTTGTCTCTTCTGTTTCTTATTCAACCTACGACATTGTCTTGTTTTCATTTTTGTTATTTACTTTCTTTTCATCGAGGACAGCACACTGGACTAGGATTAAATGGGACAATGGACGTTATTCACAATTTATCATTTTTAATTTTTTATATTATAAAAAATTCATTAAATATAATTAACAAAGTTTTTGCCTAAAAGTGCTTAAAATGTCTATACTTAATCAATCTCTGCTTAGTTCTCAGTTTAATGCTTGTCCAGTGTAAATACTTTCTGATATGGCCATATGTGGCTTGATCTAGTCATATATGGCCATGTCACTAGGCTATGTTCGACGATGAAAAAATTGTTTATTATAAATTGTTATTTTTTCTAGAAATGTGGAGTAGTTTATTTAAATTAACACTAATGAATGTACACTGAAAAAAAATTTACTGGATATAATGAATAAGGATTCTGTTGTCTTGAATCAAGACTAAAAGTTCTCAAAAATCAAGACTAATAATTTTTAGAATTTTTTTTAACAAATAAATTATGGCAAAAAAAATTAGGAAAAAAAAAATTGACATTTAGAAATTAAAAAAAAATTAAAAATCCAATCTTTTAAAAATCATTTTTTAGAACTAATTTTTTTGTTAAATAAAATGTTAAAAATTCTCTAATGACTGCTAACTTTAATGTCATGATTTTTCTTGATTTAAGAATTTTTTTCTTGAATCAAATTAATTGTTTTTTCCGTGGAATTTCTTGGAAAGAGTCAAAAAAATTTTTTTTGACTTAAATAAAAAATGACTTTTATTTTAGAACTTAACTCTCCTGTAAGAGAACGATTCAGAGGATATGTGCCCTCTGTCGAAAATTTTCAATACTACTTTCGGTCGAAAAAATATATCTAGTCACATCACGACATGTTAAGCCAGATATGGCCAATTTTTGTCTCAGAGACTCCTTAGATGAGTTAATAATCAAAAATTTGTTTAAAATTGACTTACTGTAAATAACTTTTCTTCTCACTCGCGACGTAATCTTACTTTTCTCTATTATACTAAAATCACTCAAACTTTATCGAACCTGACATGAATATATATTTTCCTGTCAAAACAGATGCTATCGTAAGACAACATCCGATTCGAATAATCTTTCTCAGCACAGAGGCTACCCTCAATTCTCTTCACTATCTATCCGACTTTTTTATCAATTTATTTTTCTATTTTTACCACCATCAGCCCCTAAGGACCCCGAAAATTTCTGAATTTTTCTACTTATTTACTTATTTATTTATTTATACATTTAAAGTCTAGATTCACTCGGGTTTTCTTCTTATCACTGTCACTTTCATCTCATTAATAATACAGTTTACGCAAAAACTTTTTCTCTTAGTTTTATATTTTTATCTCAATGAAAATTACGGTAAGACAAAATCTCAAATATTTACAAACTTTTTTTAAACAAATCCTCGTATTTAGAAACAACAGTGCAATAAAATAAAGATTAAAGCAGTCAATAAATTTGCGAAGGTTTAAAAATACATATTTTTTGCTCGACTATACTACTTTAATTCTCATTCTTTTTTCGGGAACTTCGATAACATCATTACGTAGAGACTTTATTTTTCGACTACCAAGGACGTGTGAATTTTCGGAACTGGATACATGTTTTGCGAGTATTAGGTCAGGGTTTTTGAATAACTAATGGCAAACAGTCCTTATATTAATAATGATTGATGAGGATATCTGTCGACTCGTATTGTCGTACTATTTATTATATAACTTATATTTTTTTTGACAGTCATGGACTGATCAATCATCTCTTGAATATCTCGGAGATTAGAGTAAAAAATAATAAAATTCGAAAAAAATATTCAAGGTAACATTGAGGATGAAAATGAACAAAAAAATTGGGAATCCCTCATAAAAATAATTTATAACAAAAATAAATTTTCAATAGCTAATTTTTTGTTGATTTTTTTTATATATTTAATATAAAACAATGATAAGTATAATAAAAACATACTACAAATATTAAAATAAACTAAAAAAATTTTTAATACATATACACTTGTTTTATATTTTTAAGATACATTTTTAATGTATACCAATTATAATTGAAATTTATAAATTACATTTAAAAATCGGTCAAAAGTTAGCTATTGAAAATTTATTTTTTACAGTATTATTATTTATTTACTTACTAGCAACCTTTCACTTACTATGTGACTGCCGTAACTTGTGAACTATAAATAAATAAAGTTGTGCTTTATTAAATAATGATTTTTGTTAAATTGCACCGTAATTTCTTGAACACTGACGTTTTTAAAGATATAAGCTCATCCCGATGTTAAACTCATCAAGAGCTTTCATTTGAGTACCCACATGTATTTTTGATATATTTTTCATAGATACATATATATGATATATATGGAATATATGAAAAATTGATGTGGGTATTCAAATGAAAGGTTTCGATGAGTGTATCATCGGGATGAGCTTATATTTTTAAAAATGTCAATAGTTCACAAGATGCAAGGTCATTTATCGATTAATATAGATAATAAATTTTTTCCATAGAAGTCTTGAAAAAAATTGTAACTTTAAAAGCATAAAAACAATTACATGCAAAACCCAAAAAAACTAAAGATTGAATAATTTGATTTCTATTTCTTCGAACTAAATCAAATATACGAGAATTTTTTTATCAGTGACTTAGATTCCAATCTCGGGTTCTTGTGTCTTGTCACAAAAGTATCTCCAGTGAAGTTGAGTTGAGTAAAGTCGAAGTCGTTGAATGCAAGAGAAGCTAAGCCGTAGTCCAGGCTGTATATTTCAGTTTGTTTAACGACAAAAGAATATAGCGTGACACGGGTTTATGTCGAATGATAAAAAACAAAAGTTTAGTTTAGTATTTTTTTACTTAATTCTTTTTGTTTTTGGAGTCGTATAGGCTGAGTCTTGTGTCCAGATATCGCTGGGTACACATGCAGTTGTCACATAACTGCGACGAGTTACAGCTCAAGTGGTACACTAGGGAGCTAGGGAGGATAGTGTAGGGCGATACTGGGATACTGGAGCTCGAGATGGAGATGAAGCTGAGTAGAGCCCAAGTCCGAGTTCGACTGAATGAGTGACTGGGCAGGAGACAAAGGACCAAATAAATAAATAAAAAAATAATAAAACGTAGACGGGGTTGGGAGATAAAAGAATCCCGAGGACCGGTTACGTGCAATGTCGACGGTATCGTCCGCGTCTTTGTCGTACTCAGTACAGTATCATCGGGCCAGTTTTATTCATTATTTATTCTTTGTAAGCCTGAACCACGGTACCACCCTTCTACCTTCTCGGCAGGTTACAAGGAACATGATACACTTTTTGTAGCTCTCGTATGTGGTAAACCCTCGTCATATATATTCAAACATCAAACAACATTTATTTTTATCATATTTGTAATTCACTTTTCTTTCGCTTCCGTTTTGCTCCATGTAAATATCTTTTATTTATAATTTATAATAAAATACTTTACTTAAAATTCATTTTTATTGCTTTTAAATTTTCATACATTATCAATGAGTTCAGAAGACCAAAAGTTATTTGAATAACAGCAAAGATTTTGACGAAAAATATTTTTAAAAATTAAATAAATATTTTGTTTAAAAAATTAACAAAACAACTTGGATGAAATTTAATTTTTATGTAACTGAGTGGATGGGGCTTTTAACTGTGGGTGTGTTGACGCAACGAGCGAAACGGGTGCGCCAACGCACGAACAGAGTGCCGAAAGCCTTGTCAACTGAGTTCATATTTAAGTAAATGTTATTAACTAGCGTAATCAATGTAAAAATTTTTTTTTAAGTGGTAATAAATATTAGTCTTATTTCTACTAAAAAAAATTTTTTTGTTTAATTTTCTTAATAATCTGAATTAGATTTTTATGTTTAAAATAATTGGAAAATTAGTTTTTTCTATGGTATTTTTGTACACAGAAAAAAAAATTTCTTGAACCAAGAAAATTTTAAGAAAGACCGAAGTTATTTTGGAGCAAGAAGAAATTTTCTTGACTTAAAAAAATTTAACTTCGTTCAAGAAATTTTCAATCTTCCTTAAGATTTTCTTGATTTAAGAAAATTTACACTTGACTCAAGACTTTCTTTCTTTCTGCGTATGAATCCAAGGCCATTACTCATGATTCAAAGGACAGATATAGAATATTCTGAAAAATATCAAAAATCATAATTTTTGTGATTTGTTTTTGATTAAAAAAAAAAATAATTTTTATAATCTTGAAAAAAATTTCCGCCCTAATAAAAACAAAATTATTTTGACTTTTACTTCCTAGCGATATTAATTATTTAATTATCAGACGACACATGCGATCCAGACAAATTAATTTGATTGCTGATTGGCAATAAAGTGATTAATTTTATATGAGAATTATCTCTTTGACAGATAAGAAAAGTTACTCAAGAAAATAGAACGCTAATTTAACTTGGAAAATTATTTGATGTAGGCGTTAAGAAATTCTTTATTAACAATTTAAATTAATTTTTTTTTTTTTTTTTTTTTATATTAAAAGTTATTTCCCGACAAATATGAAATTAATTGAATAGCTTGATGCTATAAAACAAAAATTGACTGATATTTTTACGCATGACCTTTTGACGTTAAAAATAAACGCGAATAAATTGATATACAAATTTAAAAATATTGAAGTAAACAATAGGATTATTGAAATAAATTGCGTACCGTAATTGATGTAATTTTCAGCCATAAAATTCTCTCGCTGTATGACGTAAATCATAAGAAATGAATCGATAATTTGGAAATTAGTGTGAATAATTGAAAATGTAAAACTTATACTTAATGATGTTACTTCCTTGGTGGTTACTTCGGTACTGAAGTTCGTAACCTCTTTATACCCTTTCCTTAAAAGTCTGCCGTTATTGGCTTATTGTTCGCCAATAGCTTTACAAGAAATAATTGAATATTTAATGAATTATTAAATAGGGTCATGAACCCTGCTAACTTTACTACTAAAGCTTATTAAAATTAAGGGCTTCTATTATTCTGTATACACTTTAGATAAATTAAAAAAATTCACGATTAAGAATAAAAGTATTTAATATTTTTTAGTTTGTTATTTAAAAAATTTATTTATATTTTATCCATACACGTGAATAAATATTTATCGCACATTAATACAAGAAAAATCGATTTATATTAAATAAAACTTCGCCTACATTCATATAAAAATTTTTTATTAACATTTAATACATTTTTATTATTATCTGGAGATCAGCCAAACATAAACGTTTTATTAAATATCAATAAAATTTTATTGGTAGCAAGTAAATTTATCTAAAAAAATTTATCTTAACCTACTGGTAAATTTGTCTGCAATAATTATGATGGCAATTTAAAAATGATTAATGATCGGTAATTAATTATTATAAAAAAAAAAATTAAAGAATCACATTTAATACAGGAACAATGCATTATGTATTTTAAATCTTCTTAAACAATGCAAACTAATAATTACTGAAAAGAAAGTACAATAATATTTTTTCAAGGATATTTAATTTTGTAACTCATTTAAAAATGTCTTAAATTTTGAAATTATCCATTATGGATTTTTGTAATAAGTTAATAAGTAATAAATCGAGTCATTAAAAAAGTAAAAGAAAGAATATTATTAATTGCTGTTTGGTATAATTTATTTTGAAACTCGAAAGATAAAAAAAATAAAAATGAAAGAGTAGACAATTAGGCAAACAAATTTATTGCCATTAGCAACTAGTGTTTAACTAAATAAATCTTGTAATGCAATGAAAGTCTTTACTCGTACAAGTAAAAATGTCAAGGCCGTTTATTTCTAACGGACAATCGATAAAACACCTGATGGAAATAGCTACATGATTTTTCAATTAATTTAATAATTAACAAACAGAATAACAAATAAATAATAGTAATAATAACAGAGAGACCACCGGAATGAATACATAGACAATTTAATAAAACTGATATGTTTGCTTTGAATAAATAAAACGATAAAACTAACGATTGAATTTTTAATTATTCCAGAAATCGAAGCCCAGGAAGCGTGCAAATGGTTACGAGCCGCCGGTTTTCCGCAATATGCACAGATGTATGAAGGTCAGTTATCTTTATTACATTTATCAATTTATCTTTAATAATATTTTGAGCAAACAATCATCCGTTTATTTAGCTTCTTTTTCTTTAAGTCAATAAATAATTACATTATACAATCGACATGTTTGTTTTGTTATGTAACCCATGGAAATAAGATGTAATAATAATCGCTTTCACTCTATTATTGTATTTTCATTTTGAAACGGTTATTTTTAATTTTAATGATCGAGTAAAAACAAAATAAAAAATTACTATCGAGATTAAAAATCTTAAACTACCTGTTATGATTAGTATCGTTTTTTTTTTATCTGATTTTAGTGGGATAAAAATTTTGAAATAGAGAAAGAAAATTTAAATATTCAAGTAAAGATAAGACTAAAACATAAACAGTAGCCAGAAGTTTGATAAATTCTAAAATTATAATTAAAAATTTTGAAATAAAAAAATAAAATAAAATATTTAAGATCCGGGTGGAATATAAGAAGAAAATGTTGAATTACAAAATGTGAAAGAGATTTTCTACGAAAGAGATAATTCGCGGCGTAAACTCGTACAAAGATACCTTGAGTTAACTTTTCAGTGCTGACTATTTCTCGATATTGCTTGTTTGTGGTGTGGCAGAGTATAACTAAACGTATAACATTTAGACTAAACTCTCTAGTCTCTATACTAGTCGAGTTTTCCTCTTACTCGCAAAAGCAAAATCCGTCTTACGATTCTATCCCGTCCACTATATTTGTATTTCCTACTGTCCATTAAATACAGACTTTAAAATAATGTCATGTCTAGTGTGCGCGGTTGATCTCTTAACTAGAAACGTTTTGCGAGTATCAGCTGTTGATATTTTTTATTTTGCAGACATCACTTTTCACCCTAAGTCTGCATCTACTTCTACTTCTACTTCTACTTCTACTTTCGTTTTAACTTACTTGTCTACTGGGCGAGCATGTGCTTGTACTTCTTATTATATATTCTCTGAAGTAACAGATGTGTTTTAATTAGTTATTCCAAGTAATTCGTATATGATGTATCGCGAGATTTAAATTATTACAGTAGACTATAAACATAACTATAAATATGTATAATATATATTTATATTCGAAGATTGCTTTCGTAGAAAGAGCTTTCGTACAATAACGGCTCGGTCTTTATGACATTGAGACAAATCGACAATTAGATAAATGGTTTAATCCACTGGAGTGCCAATTAAATTTGACATGCTAAACAATCTGATTTAAATCAGTTTGAAGGATACCATTTATTAAATGAGTATAGCTGATATTCAATTCAATTTTTTACTGCTAAAAATATTTATTTTTACTTTATTTATTTTATTTATCGAGTTTAAAGCCAAGGCGATAGCTGAATGGCAAAAGTATACATTTTAATTACGTTAAAGTACACAGAAAAAAAATGTTCTTGAATCAAGTATATAATTTAAAAGAACTTAATCTTCTTTATTAGAGTAAAAAAATTATTGAACTAATAAATTTTTCTTGATTTAAAGAAATTTTACTTGATTCAAGAATTTTTCTCTCGAATCAAATTAATTTTTTTTTTCAGTGTACACGTAATAATTACTGAAAGATGATTTTACAATTTCATTCTGAATATTTTTCTGTGTGAATTGATATTAAGAAATTAAAAAAAAAATAATTTTACATTTTTTAAAAGTTATTTCTGCAATTTTTTAATCATTTTATCGCATAAAACTTTTTTTTTAATTCTATAAAAATGTGAAAGTTAATTTTTTTTTTATTTTTCACGTCAAATTATTTTGAAAAAATTTTTTTTAATGTATACCATTTTTAAACTTAAAAATCAAAAAAAATTTTCCAAAGAGAAAAATTTTTATTAAAAATTTCAAAATTCAAATATAATTTAATTTTACAAAATACTTTCCAAGATTTTCCAATGTTCTAATTAATAGATTCAATTATAAAAAAGCTCAACGCAGAATAACAAACATTTCCGTTTAAAATTGATTAATGTTGTTTTTACCACCGCAATATATCGGACTGTGTTTTGTCCAAGAAGCATATACAATCAAACTAGGTGAAGGTTTCTAGATCTGTGATATTCTACAAAACATAATTATATACACGTTATTTTATTTTCTCATCTCCACTCTACTCTATTTCCGTTAACTTATTTAATGTTCTTTCAATCTAACTAGTTTTTGTTTGCCCTTCGTTTTTCAAATCAACAAATCGTATCGTATTGTATCATAAAAAAACGATTAATTCCAGCATACTAAATACTAAAACATTTAAAATAACAAACAAAACAATATCCAGAGAATTAAACTGAAATTTTCCGGTAGTAAAATTTCCTCCGAAAGTTGCCAAATAAACTAGAAAAATCGGGGACGCGAAAAGAGATTAGGCGATTCGTCGAACCGAGTATATATGTAGGAAGAGATAAAGCAAAAGATCAGATGCAGAACAAGAAGACCAGAAACAAAACGAAGAAGAAGAAAAAAGAAGAAGGAGTAGCAGCAGCAGCAGCAGACGTTCGTCCGACAATAAATCTTGCTCTTTGAGTGGAGACCAACTGTCTACAGTTTTTGTTTCTATTCTCGTATATACGTTTTATCCACGCATTTATACATCTATTGAGCTCCCAAGTAGATCAGCATAAAGTAGAGTTTAAATAAGATAGTTGGCGCTGTATATTAATATTAATATCTCGCCAAAATTTTGAATTAGCTCATTTTCATTTTAGTAAATAAATTTTTTTGTAATACTCAGCACGACCTCGGCACCAAGTTTTGCGTGCAAACCACTTAAATTATTAAGTTGTGTCTGACGTAAAAGCTCCCGTCTAACCACCAACTATTTTGTGGTTCGTGAGTAGGAACATCGAAACGGCATTGAAAAAGTTGCGATAACGGGCTTAAAAAGCCACTGACATAGGTAATCAGGTCAATGACGATCCGATTCTCGTTCTCTTATTGTCGCTATTTTTATTCTAAGCTCACTTACCTTGTTATAATTTTAACAACGCGTATTACTTCCAATCACGTCAAACAATTTTTTAACTTTTACATTTATTAATAACTTAAAGACACACTTGCCAATAAGTACTGAAATATTTTTTTTTTTTTTTTTCATTTGCTTTACTGACCAAAGATACTCTTCTATATATAAGTAACTTACGCTTAGACGTAAGTTAAAGTCTCGAGATTTTCCGCTCGCCTCCAAATACTTAAAAAGAAAAGTAGAGTGTCACCCAAAGCAGATGAAAATGTTTTATAATTTTTGACTTTGAAATAAAAGTACGGCGAATAAAAGTCAAACAAACAAGATCTTGGTTAAATGTCAACAAATTTATACTATACTTCTTAGCCTTTGGTTTTGAATTATATTTGAAACAAAATTAACTAAAAAATAAAAAAAAAAATAACAGAGGAGGACTTTAGTAAAAGGAGAATATCATGCGCAAAAACTAAAACTAGAAATGTCAACCTCTGCGAATATAGTCTTTATTCGTATGAAAATAAGCGAATAAGGTTAATATTATTCTGGAAAGTAGTTTTCAGTATTCATAGCTTATTTCTAAAGAGAGAATATTCTTTTCATACTCGTATTCGCGTAGGTAAAATTTATAAAAAAAGAATGATATAATAACACTCACGGAAGCGATATTAATGTTTATAAAAAACTCGGTTTATTTTTTTTTGACTAAAATAATATTTTTAAAATATTAATATGTTAAATGTGAGATGTAAGTAGTTGTTTCATGTATATCTGACCATTTCGGCAGAGAAAAGTTTAGTATATGGATTTCAAAAACTACGCGTTGGTCTTTTAGCTTACGAGAACATCTTACGATAAAACGAAAACAAAGTAATAATAACTGGCAGGCTATTCTTATCTAATACACTTTAATAATAGCTTTGGTTTCTTCAAATAACACTAGTAAATTATTACAACTGGGCAACTTACCAAATTGTCAATGACCATCACTTTCTAATCACGCAAAATTACATATAAGGGAGCACGCAGTACGTCAGAGCGTTATTTATTTCAATTTAAAAAAATTAATTATTATTTTTCTGTCATTAATCATTTTTTTGTGCTTCACTTTATTTTGGACACTTTCTACACAAATTTTTTTTTTTTTTTATTAAAAAAATAAATTGGGAATTTTTTAAAAAAATTTTTGGGAGGACGTGAATAAACACATGAGAACTTTTTGTCCCAATTTTCTCTATTGTTAGAAATTGTAGGCGTGATGATAGAATAATGATGACAATTGGGATGATGATGATGAAGGAAAAAAAGTGAAACGTGTCCTAAAAATCAAAGCATAATTTAAATATTAATCCAAAGCTTTAAATATAGAGTAACAAAGTAGCACACGAATGTTTTTCGCGTATGATTATTTATAAAAGAACCCAAAAAAAGATATTGTTTAGTGGATGTGCTGTTGACGATGAGCCAAAAGAAAGACAGAGAGAAAGATAAAAAGAGAGGAAGAGAGAACAATCAGCATCATCATCATCATCATGTCGTAATACAAAACACACCTATAGTTGAACTCAATTTGATTGTACTCCTTTTTTACAACTTTTTAAAAAGTACTCTCTTTATATTATTACACAACCTGAAAGCTTTATTCCGCGAAAAATTTAAGACCGTGACATTAAAATTCCGGGGAAAAGTTTTAAATCGGTGAATAAAAAAAAGAAATAAAAACGATCGCAAGAGGGAGTTTTATTAAATTGATGATGTAAAAAAGCAAATAGATTCCGTACCGTGAAATAAATTGATTTTAAAAATATAAAAGTGCCTACGTGACTTGGTAATCATAATAAATTTTAAAATACGGACGAAATTACCTCATCGAGTTTTTTTAAATTCAAAATGTTGTAAAATTTAACTATATATATATACTTTTTATATGCATACATATATAATAATGAAAAAAAAAAAAATCATTGTTCCTGGTTGCGTTTTCTGGGTCCTCGGGGCATCTCGCGATGCAAGTTAAGTAAAGACTAATACAAGCTAAGAAGTGTAGAAGAAGAATAAGGAGTAAACGCTTAAGAAGAAGAAGAAGAAGAAGAAGAAGAAGAAAGAGGTAATGCAGAAAACGCAGGGCATGCACCCATTAGCTGTCTCTCTTGCTCCCAAATGGACTTAACATAAGTACACACGTGTTATCTCTTACTCACAACTACACCGCGGGTATTGCCCCCCTCCACGAGGATTTAACCGCGACAACTTCCCCACTTACTCAACAAATCCCCACTTAAAAACCTCGTTCTCTTGTATATGCCTGCTCACGCTTCAAGACCGCTAGTTTAACGTCGACCCACGCCGACCACTACTTATTACTACTTACAATCTTTAAAACACACAATAATTAACTCATTTTTGAGTAACACCAACGGTTTATTAAACAAGCTTTCGTTAAACGCGCGATCAACGCGGCTGCGTTTTTTAACTCGAACATTAATCGGACCAAAAACTTTCTTGGTGATTTATTTACAAACAACGAAATTGCTCAGACTATTTGAATAAATTTAACAATGTGTCACAGTGCAAGCAAACAAATGTGTCAGTACAAGTCGAGTAATTTGTGAGTGATAATTTAAAAAATAAAAAATATAAATATAAATTGCTGTGTCAAGGACCTCGCGTTACCGTACATAGGTGTGACAAGTCAACATACCATCTTCGCATCACATCTCGTCCAACGGAAAGTAGACATCTATATGTATTACATATTACGTACTCACACATTTACATTTACATGCTCATATTTATGCTGGATGCTTCGAAGATAATTGAGAGAGCATTTCCGCTGATAAACTTCCGGGCTCGCCGGTGCATAACCTATCATAATAATAATAATAATAATAATAATAATAAATATAATATAATATTGTATCCAGCCATCAGTCCAACAATCTGTTCGCACATACGGTCAACGGACATGTGTTACACCTGGAACAGAAGCTACGAAATGTGCAATATTGATACAACATTGTTATAAATTTATTCAAAATGAGAGGCTAGTATTTCAATAATTTTTTATTTACGCTAGTTTTTAATTGAAAATTACGCGGTAGGATTTTTAAAAGAAAGAAAATTATTGTCAACTTTTTTTTTTTTAATATTTCAAACAGTAATTTTGAGCTGATAAAGTTAAAATTTTAGTGTTTGAAAAATAAATATTGTCAATTAAACTTTAATAAGATTAGAATTTTATTATTTAAAATCTAATTTTTTTTTAGTTTTTTTTTACTGTAAAAATATATATTTAAATTGCATTTTTGATTTTTTCGATTTTGAAAAATTGAATTTTTTAATAAATTTTTTAATTTATTTTTTAGGAAAAATCCTGAAAAATTAAATTTCTAACAATTTCAGTTTAATTATTTTTTAATAACCGTATTATTATTATTTAATAGCAGTAATTTATTTGATAGATAATAAATGAAATATGTAAGATGTAAATAATGTAAAATAGACTTGTAAAAGAGGTAGATGAGGATGATTTTGAGTAAGAGGGCACTAATTTAACCTGACAATCATAACTCGCGTAGTTTTATACCGATCACAACACAACAGCTTGCCATTTTAGTCCACCGATCACATCCTGGATCGAGAGAACTCGTTAAATCGGTGAGCTTGTAGATGTAGACTTGACAAATGCATACATGTGCTATGTACGTGTGTATTATTATTATATGAGTAATGTATAAAGAAACGGCTGAACTATGAGTTGAATACATTAATGCGTGTATATTTGTCCATGCAACAGATTATTATAGTATTATACTAAACGCATGAATTTATAACTCGCCCTCAGCTGGGTACATTTCGGCCACACACGTACTCATATAAATATTTAATAAAAATAAAGAAAAACAAATCAAGCAATTAGATTGAACGGTATAACGAGTCAACTCAGTAATATCTGAAATGAAGTCATCCGGTTGTCAAACGATACCAATGCATACCTTATACGATCGATGTAGGTGTAATTACACTCGAAGAAAGTCACGACTACATATTTTGTGTGCGTGACCAATTTGTCCACTTTGCGGTTCATACATACGTGAGACATTTGAGATGTTTGTGTATATATTTAAAACTGTTGGACAGTAAATTTGTATTTGTATTTGTGTTTGTTTCAGTGATGATGGCTGCGCGTAAAACCGTCGTTACGCGTTAGTTATGTCATCATTTTTTTGGTTGCTGAATTATTTAAATAAAGTAAATATCTCAAAGTCTCGGGGATTTAATTGATACTAAAAAATTTATTTATGTTGATAAAATAATTCCTTGCTAATATTTTTTTTTTTTAAAGGAAAAAAAATCATAATATCAGACAAAGTTTCAGTTGAATTTTTACAGCATATATTGTAAATTTGAATTAATTAATTAGAGTTTTAAAATATAATTTTCTTAAAATTGTAAGAAATTTATTTTAAAAGTAAAAAATTCCAGTTTTAAATAAAATTTTTCTAAAATGCGATTTTTATTACGAAAAAAAAAAAAAAAAAAAAAAAAAAAATTTTTGAGCAAAGACAATTTTACTAACAAATAAAAAAAATTATTTTAATTTTTCTCATTGATTTTTTATTCGAATAAATTTTTTTGTGTGAATTTTGAAATTACATTTTTTTTTTAATTTCTGAAAATCTTTATTTTAAGATAGTAATTTTTAAATTTTTAGCTCAAACCTCTTAACGATAAAAATTCACACTACAAATTGAAATTATTCAACAGTTATTTTTTTCGTGGAGATATGTAAATTATTTCACGCTGCCGATAAGTAATTCCTGATTGAATGCACACCTATGAAAAATAACAAACGGTATAATATGAATAGCTACTAATTGACCCAGTTGAACTTGACGCGGTGCGGATCGGTATCATTTATGAAAGACAATAGTGATAACAGCTGAGAGTATTTGTATGGAGCTAGAGTTGGATCTGATTAATCAAGACAGCTTGGCTTCTTTCTCACTCTGAGTCAGGATTTATGGATTAGTGGCTACTGCCGAGTACGGACCGTTATTGATCCAAATCCTTCTCATATACATTACCTGAGCGGTGTTCAGTGTACATATAACGATAATGTGTATGGTGTATAAATAAATATAAATAAATAAACAAAAAGCATTGGCCACACCAACTTGCATTGAGCATTACCATTCAGCCGTATAGTACTGACGACGATTTATCCAGCGATCTATCAAAAAATTTATACGACAGCGTTAAAAATAAAGTTAAAAATGACCAGCTGATGTGGCCTTCAGATTTGTCCCAAGTCGGGGTCACTTTAAATGGAGTAGACATGAGCAGAGGACTTGTATTCAATTCGGATAGTTTATCTTTCGAAAACATCAACTGAGTAGAAATTTTATTCCCGGTAGTCCACTGCATAATGTTAATTGATTAGTCATAGTTATCATTGTTTAGATATCGCTTTATTGATAATAATTCAATATTCACTGTTATTCTAATTCTAATTCTGATACACTCATTGTCATTATTATTCATTATTTTTTATTATCTTTGTTTAATTTATCTCGATCTATAAACTAACTCTCTGTTTCTGTTTGAAATAAAAAAACAAACAAATTTTTAACAATAAAATTTAAATTATGTTTTTGTTTAAAAATTACCGGATACTAATGGGGCTTTGTTATTTTAGAATTAGATAATTTTTATGACGTAGAACGCGTAGGATTAAGCAATACTTAATTTTTTTCCGGTATTAGAATTTTAAAAGACCTTTTTTATTATGAAAATAATGTTTTTACATAATACATAAATATAATTAATAAATTATGGATAAAAAGTATAAAAAATTTCAATACTCTCTGACAAATATTATTAACTTATGATTTTATGTCACCGATCGAGAGAAGATAGCGCAAACCACGATTTCGTGATCTTACTATTTAGAAATCTTAATTTAATGGGTTTTAATTAATTTTTGTAATTTAAAAGTAAAAATTTTTTTAACTTAAAAAGTATTTTTGTATTTGTCTTGAGAAAACTAAAATATTGTATTTCCGAAGTTCAAATTCAATATTTGTATAAGATATTTTCCTTTCTTTTCAAATTTTTCAAAGGAACTCTCTTGGGTCGTGTCATAAAATTCCTTTCACGAAGCATACTGGGACTCGTGACGTCAGAGGGTCTTGAAGCACCGGATAGTGTTAGCTAACAATAAGAGATAACACCCCCGAAGAGGTCACAGACCTGATTATCGTCAGCTTTTGAGATACACAGACCTATTTTAGATCTCTATTGTTCAAATCTACTATTATTATCATTTATCATGAACGCTAACAATATTATTGAGCGTTAATTTTTTTTTTATGTGTATAATTATATAAAGTGGGAAAAGTTTTTAGATATTAAGTAATTTTAACAACACTATACTCCATTAGAAACTAGTTTTTAAAATCACATCTGTTCTGACGTCAATTGTAGTTATTATTAACTTTTAAAACTAAACTTCTGTTAAAAAAAAAATTTTTTTTTTTGTAATTAAATTCTAAGAACTCTTGGAACACTTACAGCTAGGTTTTTTTATCTCAATTAATTTTGGTCAATATTATTTTTTAATATTTAAAATACTTCAAGCTAAAACTCTTATTTTTTCACAGATTCACTGAAAAAAAAATAAAAAATAACAATAATTGACGATTCAAGAGAAAAATTTTTAAACTAAGAAAATTATTTTTAAAAATTGGATCATTTCAAATTAAGAAGAAAAATTCTTGAACTAGGTAAAATTAAATCACACCATGAAATATTTTTTTTCACTTAAATCAAAATGATGAAGCTTTTCAATATTATTTTTTTAATTTAAAAATTTTTCTTTTGAATTTTTTATAATATAATCAAGTTAATTTTTTTTTAATTCTTAAATAAATTTAATCACTTTTAATTAGATTTTAATTTTAATTTTCTTATCAAGAGTCCTTAAACTGAAAAATTGCTTACACAAATAATTTTCTTGGTTTATGATTTTTGTTCTTGAACAAAATTAATTTTTAAATTAATGGATTTGTTGATCCTCAATCTACTAAATTACCAATTTTAATATTGTAAGCGAAATATTTAGACTCGAGAATTTTTTGAGTATTCAAAAATGACATTTCATGTCAAAAATGTATCTCAGCACAGAAAAGAAATAAAGAAAGTTTAAAATAATTTATTTAAAAGGATGTTCCGTATTGCTATTAATATTGTTTATGATTTACGATATATTGTTGATGTTACAAAGTTAAAAATGTAAATTACATGTGTTTATGTATTTATTTGCATTACAGATTACCAATTTCCAATTGACGTGTCTGGTGTGGCTAAGGATCATCCGTTTCTTGAAGCAGACTCACTTCAGAGTTTGTATCGGAGGCTTGACGCACTCAACCGATGTGCAAACATGAAGCTTGATACCCATCACACCCACCATCACCATCATAGTAATCATCATCATAATACAAGCCACAGCAAAACCGTAAGTATCCACATGCATTAATAAAAATCAAAATATATATTATCTCAATGGCGCTTCACTTTATATATATAAATATATAAATATATAAATAATATATACCTATATCATACATCCAGAAGAGATGGAAGAAGCACTGGCCAGCTTCTACCGAACATTAGTGCTTTTGAATAAAAATAAAACCGGCTAACCCAATATTTTTATTTATACTCAGCTACTTTTTGTTTTCTTTTTATCAAAATAATTTTTACGAAATTTAAAACATCAAGCTTGGTCCAATTACTCAACAGCATGCGTGTCGTTGCTCAAAAACGTGTCACGCAATTAGATAGAAAAATAATAAATTTACGTTAAAATTGTGAAAATATTTTAGTGACAGTAAATAAAAACAAATAATAAATAATAAATAATGCAATTTAGCATTTAGCGTGCGGTGAATTATTTTTTTCGCTTATTTTAATGCAAGTGAGAGGATGTCGTCAGTTTATGCACGTGCGGAGTAGTATATATGTAATTTATAATTTACATTCACTTCCACGAATTCTGTCTTCTGATGAACGCTAACTAAAATTTATTGTTTTGCATCAACCAGATATTTTTTTTGAGGTCACATCTAGACAGGATAAAAGTTATCTAAATATATTGAAACATTGATTGATATAAATACAAACTAAAAAAAAATTTGAAGATTATTTTAAATTACAACTATCGATCGAAACAAAATAAAATAATTTTTTTTTATACACGAAAAAAATAAGATGACACTGGATATCATCCCAGATTATACTCAGTGATATCTGTGGTGAAAAAAAATTTCAGATAGTAGCTAGAAAAATCAAGATTATACTGCGTGATATCTGGATTATACTCATTGTTATCTGGATTATACTCATTGTAATCTGGATGATACCAGCTACTATCTGAAATTTTTTTTCACTCAGTATAATCTGGGATGATATCCAGTGTCATCTTATTCTTTCCGTGTATCTTACATAAAAAAAAATGTAAAATTATCTTCGAAACTGTAAAAACTAATATTTAAAATTAAATTTATAAAAATGTTATTTCAATCTATAATTTTTCTTTTATCATGAGTATATAAATAATTTTTTACAATTAATCGATAATGAAAACTATAAATTTTAAAGCGAGAGTAAATTATAATATAAGTATAACCTTTGCGCTCAAGACATGCCATAATTATTTATTCGTTGAGGAACAAAACGCAAACTTTTGGCCGCTTTCACACCTTTTATAACGAATAACAAAAAATAAGTGATAAATCATTGGATAGATCCTTTTATTTGATAGATCGTCTCCTATCATAGCAAACTTTCATCTCTATAAAAGGTATTCAACTGTCTATATATGTAGATATAAACGTATAAACACACGTGTCTCTTTTAAAACCACTACTGTAATTCTCGATACTAGTGCTAGTAAACTCTGGTCTCTACACACTACGCATTCAATGACGCATACGATTTAATACTTTTACTCAATACAACAAATACGTTTTACTTTGTTGATATAGTTCAGCGTATAACAGTTCCGGTTCTCATCTCCGATCTCTCGGAACCTTTTATTTATATTTTATCATATTAACCTTTTCTCTGACAATATTTTTTCTTCACACATCACATCTTGATTATTTTACGATTTTATTAAAAATATTTTCTATTACTTTTGTCAAGTTTTCTCCTAACCAAATAATTTAATTGTTTTCTGTTTAAATTTTAAAGCCGTCTTTTATTACATAAAAGTATTATATTTTATGACAAGAAAAATATAAAATTTAATGCATTAAATTATTCGATCAAAGGTACTTTCGATCTTGAGATTTTAAACAGAACCATGACCATAAGATGACCCTCGAGCATCTGCCTTTCACTCTTGGAAAATTTTGTCCAACACTTTCTTTCCTCATTACCTTGTATTTGCCCAAAAAAGATTAATGTATCAGCGTACGAGTAACTTATAATCATACATACCTACCATTTTTTTATTATCATCATTATTGTTAATGTTATTATGATTTTCACAAACTTTATTATCAACGTGTATCGCGTTATTTTTTATTTCACAACGCCTCAATTTTTTTTAAAGCTTTACTTCAAATATATATAAATATTTTTTCGGCGAAACTTCTTCAAGGGTTCAAAACTGTTTATAAAAATAATTCTTTTTTTTACAGTTACAGGCCATAATTACAACCTTAAAAGCTACTTGTTATCGTACGTAATTTGTTATGTAAGACGTGGCAATTATTATTTTTACAACACAGTTTAAATTTTATGTTGCTTGAAAAGATTTAAGGATTGTTATTTTTAGTAATCTCTTAGCCTTCAGAAAAAACCAGAAGTAAGAAATCGGGAGTATTAAATTATTAAAATTTAAATGAATCATAAGTTTGAAGTTAGAAGTTATAATTTATTTATTTTAATAAGATTAAGATTTATATGTCGAATTTTTGACAGTCAAAGAATTACACAATACATCTATGATTCATAATGTTATGAATAAGACTCTAGAGTATTAAAACACCATTAAATTTTTTTGATGATTCATTTTGTGTACATTTTTTAGGCATAAATAATATTCTCGTGGAAAAAAAATTTTTGTATTTTTGATTTTATTTTTTTTTTCCATTGAATAATTTTTATAATAGAGGTACAGAAAAAAAATTACAGTGTAAAGTAATAAAATTATGAAATCAACAGTTTTAATAAAAATTAGCAACCTTGCAGTTACTATGTGACTGCCGTGTCTTGTAAACTGTAAATAAATAAAATTTTGTTTTATTAAATAATGACTTTTTAAATTGCAAAGTCAGTTCTTAATTGTTGAAATTTTTTAAAATGCACTATACTTTCTTAAATATTGATTTTTTTGAAAATATAAGCTCATCCCGATGTTACACTCATCAAGAGCTTTTATTTGAGTACCCACATGCATTTTGATATATTTTTCATTTATACATATATATATATAAATATATGAAAAATTGATGTGGGTACTTGAATGAAAGGTCTTGATGAGTGTAACATCGGGATGAGCTTATATTTTTAAAAATGTCAATAGTTCACGAGATACAAAGTGATTTCTTAATTATGTTCTCAAGACTTTTTCAAAACTACCAAGTTTAACCAGAGAAACCCAGTTTATCACATAAATACACTGGCCACAAAATTTTGCTTATTCTCTTAATAATACCCATAATCGTTTTACCAAAAAAAAAAAAAAAAAAAAAAAAAAAAATCTGAAGAAAATAATTTTATAGAATTATTTTTTAAATCAAGATGAAAGCCAAGCAATTTTTCACAATCATTTTCTTGGTTAAAAATTTTTTTCTTTCAATCAGATAAATTTTTTTAATAATGTAGTAATTATTCACAAAAAAAATTGCAAAAATCATTCGGTATTTTGTGGCCGCTAAAAAAAGATAAAGTGACCCAATTTGTCCCTTTAAATTCAACGATACGAATATTATATCAGTAGGTTGATTAAATCCTTGTCCCTTCTCATTCCGTTAGACATAAAAAAAGACATGTCGACTACATATGCGTATTACAATACCGTAGGCTGTAATTACTTAGCCGTTGGCAGCAGTAATGCGTGTAAAAGTAGGAAACTGGTCTCCAGCATGTCTACCAGTAAGTCTACCCAACTCGTACACATATCACAACTCACAACCAAAGCTTTTACTTCACTTACATATACATATATACATTACACATAACTTAACAAGTACGACAGACTGCGCGGTACGATTTCAAGCACCTGCATTATACTTACATACTTTTATTTAATATATATCTGTATCTATATCTATATAATACCGATCACGATCATTTATTTGCCGATACAAACGATACGAGTTTAAACCCGGTATCAATGAGGACGGCCATATAAAAACTGCTAAATGTGTATCGTCAATATAATATTTCAAATCATTTAAAATCTCCCGCAAAAAAATTTACTAACGATTAAATATTTTTTATTATTTTATTATTTAAATATTTTTTCACACGATAAAAACACATCAACTGTGATTATATATATTTTTAATGGGTATAATAAATATATTTGATTAATTGTAGAGGCTAAATAGCAAAAAGATGAGGTGGTAGCGAATGATTAGCCGTTACAACAAGTTTTCAACTTGCTTATTGTTTTTTTAAATTTATTTTTATTATTATTATTAATATTATTCCTTCCACGGTTTGTATGTCACACCGTTATAATGATCGTACCCTTGCCAGATTGCATCTAGTTTTCGAGGACGATTGATAGTCATGAATTCGCCTTGACGCTATATACTACATTCGTGATGTCTGATAATTTTTATTTTTATTTTCATTTTTTTTTCGCTATTCCTTCTCTTTAGTCACTGTGTTAATATTTTATACTATCATCGTCATTAAAAAAAAATTTCACGAGATAAAATGAACCGTCTATAAATAACAAACTTACTAAATAAATTTTTATTTGCACAGACAAAAATAAATAACAAATTACTCGTAATAAATAATCATTTTTAGTTTTTAATTTCTTATTTTAAAAATTTATCGAATAAATACAATTTCTGTTGATTAAATTTTCAAATAAAAAAAATTTTTTTTTACTTTTTCTCTTGACAATTTTTATTAATAAATTAAAAAAAAAATTTTTTTTAGTCGCATCTTGAAATCTATGGTGTTAAAAAAAATAAGAAAGGCTGCATTCGAAAATGCTCTATCTCTAGATACATAATTATTTATTTATTTATTCATGTCATTAAATAAGACCCAACAGCTCAACACCATGCACAGGGTTACTTTATACAATACTCAGATACAGAATAGCGACTAAGTTCTATAAATTATCTTAGCTTTATATAAACTAAGATATAATAAAGTAGATAACAGTAATTTTCATTGTCACAGATAAGTAAATTACTTATAACTTATTATATCACAAAAATATTTGATAGAAAAGAAACATGATAAATTTATAATTAGTATAAAAATTAATATCAAACAAATCTGCGTTATAAATATTAACATGTTAAGAGATGATCTTGTATCTTGTGAACTATTGACATTTTTAAAAATATGAGCTCATCCCGATGTTACATTCATCAAGACCTTTCATTTGAGTACCCACATCAATTTTTCATATATTTCATATATATATTATATATATGTATAAATGAAAAATATATCAAAATGCATGTGGGTACTCAAATGAAAGCTCTTGATTAGTGTAACATCAGGATGAGCTTATATCTTTAAAAATGTCAATATTTGAGAAAGTACAGTGCAATTTAACAAAATTAATTATTTAATAAAGCAAAATTTTATTTATTTATAGTTCACGAGTCACTTGAAAAAATTCTACAATTTTCATCTGAACAATTTAAACAATTAAAGTAAAAAATTTTCTACACTCGATTAAATCCCCTTTCTCTTATTAGCAAAACGCATTAATAATACTGATTATTATTGTTATTACAATAAATAATAATAATTATAAAAAAATAGCAAGTGTAAAAAATAGGTATTTAATTTCACAATCTTTAATAAGAGATCTCTTAATCGTACGTTGCTACCAGTTTTCCCGATGGCAATGATAATCTCGTGCAATTATATATGATATATAAATTGAGGTGAGTTTATAAACATGGACATACAAACGCTTTCCACACGTCTACGTTGATCTATCGCATCATACATACCACACATGAAATAAAGTTACCGTGGATTAAATAAAACGTGCACATAAGTATACATATGTATTATATATATCCACACGATGATTTCTCCTCGTCGATCTTGGAGTAGCAACTTACTAAAAACAAAATTTCTCCAACCAGTCCAGACTGCGTGGCATCTGTCTATATTTTTTTCCTCAACTGGCGAATAACCACAATATTTAATAACCCTTTTCATTATATTACTTTCATTTAATAACCCCAACAATTACAGAGTTATTTATTGCTTATCATTTAAATATAAACAACTTTTTAATTCAACGAAATAAATGATAATTAATCTTGCATAACTCCCTATTTTTTCATTAAATCATCCAGTGTAATATATTATCTGGTTTTTTAAAATAATAAAATACTTTTCCTTCGAGCAACTAAATGATTAACTGCCGGTACATAAAAGTGATTGGGATTTATGAGGAGTAAATGGGTGGACTATTAGTGGCCTAACTAAATGTCGTTTCAAGTAAATCTATGTAGTGGGTAATATATATACTGTTATTGCAGTCTACTGTTCATACAAAGTTAAATAACAAAATAATGCATTCAAGTAATATAAAAGTATAAACTGGCTATTGAAACCGGAGGTACATTCAGCCAATTAACGGACGTTGATATAATGCTAGAATAATCATAAGCAATCACATGCGTTTTAGATAGTTATTATGCTCCGCAAAAAGACTAAGTAACGAGGTATTTTCATTTTATTTAATAAAATTTTCAATTTTCTAAAACTAAAAATTATTTTGTCCTTTTTAAAAAGAAAAAAAAAAAAAAAGTCAACGCTTTGATATTCTCAGAGGCTATTTCAACCATTATTCATGTTCGATTTGTTACTCGATTCTCTGTTAGATATTTATACGCCTTCGTAACTAAAGAGCTCACGACATGATAACCCATCAAACCTAATACCTGTCAATGATGATTTTCAGGGTATTATTAGTCTTGTCACGCAACCCACCCATGCTATTCGGTTTGGATTAGTATAAAGAGAATTCGAATTTCTGAATGTTCTCGTAATCACTTTGGGAGATATTCCGGTTATTCCAATATATGTTGGTCAAGTGTTAGATGTATGTATGGTTCGAGGTGTTATATTATGTGCAGATCGAGACTTAAAAATTTATTTACCGATTTTTTTCTTTGAAATCAAGTTAATATTATTTTTTTGATTAGTTTGAAAATTTTCATTGTCTTGCGTTGAATGGAAAAATTTGGATCGAAGTAAAAAATTTATTTGCTAAATTAAATGAAACTAGCAACCTTGCAGTCACTATGGGACTGCCGTGACTTGTGAAATATAAATTAATAAAATTTTGCTTTATTAAATAATGAATTTTGTTAAATTGTACTGTATTTTTTTAATTATTGACGTTTTTAAAGATATAAGTTCATCCCGATGTTACATTCATGAAAAGCTTTCATTTGAGTACCCACATGCATTTTGATATATTTTTCATATATACATATATATAATATATATAAATTTATGAAAAAATGATGCGAGTACTCAAATGACAGGTCTTGATGAGTGTAACATCAGGATGAGCTTATATCTTTAAAATTGTCAATAATTCACAAGATACAAGGTAATTTATAAAAACCCATTTTATCATATAAATACACTGGCCACAAAATTTTGCTTGTTTTCTTAATCATATAGATTTTTCTTAATAATTTTTTTAATTCAATTTTTCTTCTTAAAAAAAAATGTAAATTTTGTTATCAGCTTTTTTTTTTGTAAGAAATTATAAATTTACTGCGCGTGCGAAGGAACATGTATCGATCATTAAGTGATCGATACATAGATACTTTAAGTTGTTCTATAACTAATACCTAGTTTTAGTTTCCGATTTCAAAGTTATCCAATTTAGAAAATTATGTTAAAATTTTTGAGACTTTTCAAATTTTCACATTGTAAGTTTCTATAAAAAAAAAAATTCATTTGATTGGAAAGAAAAATTCTTGAACAAAAAAAGTCGATAATTTTTTTATTATTCAAAAAGAAAATAAAAAAAAAATAATTAATAAAATACAGTTCCAATTTTAGCTGAAAAAACTAATCAACAAGTGTTTATTACATCTTAAGCATTTAATGGGTATATAAATGTAAATAATGTATGCGTTAAAAAGAGGACAACTATGTGAAGTGTATGATGAAGGAGGTCTTACAAAGTGACTATACATTAATATATGAAGGCGGATGCGATCTTACGACAGTAGATCCGACGATATGAGAAAATCCACTTTGCTTCTCGGTGGGCCTTGTGCAGTGTGTAGTATGCACATTGCGTGAATTTTTTTGCTCTTATCATCCACGCAATAACCGGTCGTTGGTTTAATACAAACCGGGTGCATGCCGGATGCATTCCGTTCATGGACTCATTGCTCAAAGGGCGGTGCTTCTAGCTAGACTTTCCGGCACTAACTCTGCTACTATTAATGCTAATACCAATACAACTCCTATCCTCCATCCTCCTCCTCCTCCTCCTGCTTAGTTAACTAAACAGAACAACTCAATATTAATTATACCTTGCTATGTAGTTACATTATATTTATTAATATTAATATTAGTCTTCCTCCTTCGTAAAATAGGATTTCACTCAATCCTATAATTTATAATTTATAATTAATTAACATTTTCTTTAATTGAAAAAATTTTGATAATTACGAATTATGGATAAAAACTAGATTTTTGATTTTTCGATATTTTTCATTACAATGTTTATAATTTGGGTAATCAGTTTTAAAATAAATTTAAAAAATAATTTAATAGAAAAAAGTGGCGGAACAAAAATATTTGGAAGCAAAAAACTATCCAAAACTTCTCCGAAAATTTAATATAAAAAATTTGCGGCACTAAATTTTTAAATATTAGCATTTAAAAAACATAAATAAACAAATTTTATTTAGTACAAAATTCGAATTAACTATGGATGAAAAATATATGAAACCTTGAAAAGGTAAAAATTCAGGTTAATATCTTTCCACTAAATTTAACTAAAATAAAAAAAAATAACCATTTTACAATAAATTGAAAAAAAAATTAACTTGAATCGAGAGAAAAATTCTTGAACGAAGAAAATAATTTTAAAAAGTTTAATTTTCTTGAATCAAGACAAAAAATTCTTGAACAAAGTAAAATTTACTTAAACCAAGAAAAATTTATTAGTTTAAGAATTTTTTTACTCAAATCAAGAAGATGAAATTCTTAAAAATTATTATTTGATTCAAGTAAATTTTTTTTGTGTATAAATACTCCGGAAATAAAATTGTCCTTATTCTTCTAATTATATAAATTACAAGTTTGTTAATTAACTGAAAATTGAAGTTTGAATTGGTTAATGTTTCGATTGATAAATTAAATGTGGAGTTATTGTCGGTAATAAGTAATAAGTGGTGCATTACAAGTAATGAAATTACGGAGATGAGCGTGAGAGAAGATAATGTAGAGCAATAATGACGTTGAATAAGACAAGATAACGAGGTTCGGTTGGTAGTTTTTGTAGGTGAATCAAGGGCAAATGAAGAAATCGAGGCGTTTGTACAATACGACTTTGAGCGTCTTAGTCGGGTATTGGTATCGGTATCAGGATAAGATCATTTATTCAGTTGCATTACTCAAAAGTACTGCAAGTAAGTATGTATGTGTGTATGAGTGTGGGTAAAAGAAGTGAGTCGATTTCTCGGACTTAACTCGTTTGATCGATCTTCTGGGAAAGTGGACGTCTACCCCAAAATAATTTACAATTAAATAAAAGTACATGATATATAAAAAAGGTTTTATCAAAAATTATCACGTTCGATGAAAGAATTACGAGTTAATGTACCGTAGAAAGTATGTAATATTAAATGAGATAACAAAAAAATAATAACGATTTAATAATAAAAATTTATCTCAGATTCCCTTTATCGAGTTTTGCCGAAAATACCCATACCATCGAGACTGTAGTTAAGTATTAAGCGCACGGATGAATTAAAAGCATCAAAGAAAGCCGTTAAAGTCTTACGCGCCAATTACAGAGCATCGTTGTCGATCTCAATGACACGTAGATTCGCGTGGTGCTCAAGAGCGACTCTGGTACCAAGTGAAACGTTAATTAAATAAATTAAAACGTCCTGGTGTAGTCAAGCAAGTAATTGACGATCTTATATCTTATTTCGTGTAAATGTATATTATATAGAGATCTCTTTCACAAAGTTTAAGTCTTGATGTCTTTGATATATAATGATAAATAAATAATGTATTATATACTGTACAGATAAAAGTGTATTGAATGAAAATGTCTTCGTTGTCATATCATATTTTCCTGGCATTATTTAATACACACCCGTCAATTCCTCTATACTTTCATTTTAAATGTTAACAACTTAATTGATCATTAGATATTTTCTCTATAAATCAATTGCAACATTGTAGGCTAGGTAATTATTATCGGAGGTGAGGCAAGCGAAACTGTCATTCTGAATTTAGAATCCAAGCGAAATGTCATTTTTTTTTTTTTTTAAATTAAAAATTTTTTTTAATCTTGTTTTACTTGCAAAAAAAAATTTTTTTAATTAAAAATATTAACTTGTAATTATTTTTTATCTAAAAGTTCATTTTTTTAATTACCTCTATTAATTTGTCTATTGTAATTGTAATTTTTTTTTTCAACCCTCATATTTTTAACAGATTAATTAGCGAATCTTTAGTAAGAATTTTAATGAAATATTTCAACCTTTTGAAGCTACAATAAAAATACCTTAATTAATTAACAAAAAAAAGATCTAACTAATTAAATTAAATGAAATGAAATAACTAACAGTAAAATAAAATTTTCTTCAGTAAATTATAAAAGCGGTCATTTTTCCACGTCTTTAATTAATCTTAAAAAAAATTAATAACAATAAAAATACCTTACAAGCGTTTGTTAACGGTAGAAAAATAAAATGAGGATAGTAGGGCTAAGGGTGACGAGCTTATAATGGTGTTCTTGACTATGCTAGTTCGCTGTATGTTTTCTTTATCGGCGAAAAAAAAAAAGATCGCAATGCGACTACAAAGCTAGATGTCTTTTGAAAGACGTCACGAGTCTGGTGTGTGTGGTTTAAAAAAGTAATAATCGCTTTCGTATTATTAAAGTAGACTTTCCGTGTTGAGAAACGATTGGCATGGCTGAAAGTAGGAGATAAAAAAGAGAGAGAAAGAGTACGCGCGATATATACACAACCGAACAACCACTGTACATGTACACAGAGAAACTAGGTCCATTGTCACACGAGGTCAGGTCATACAGCCCCATACATTAGCTTCTCTCGTGACAAAGGCGTCAAGTTTCGTAACAAAACTTGTAAGGAGTTTTCGAAAGCCGCCCACCCACCAACAAATCTACGGACCCTACTCAGGACTATGTTCCTATGTTACGTTCCTTTCAGTCTGCTCTATCCTGTCTATCTGCTTCATACTTCAATGTTTAGTTATTATATTTATATACTCTAAACACTATACTTATAACCAACCACATACTAGGGTAATAAAGTCTAGCCGGCTCGTTTAGTTCTTGTTAATCATTTGTGAATTGTGTCGATTTCTTTCTTAGCTCTTATCCATCATCTCAATCTTATTTTTATCTTTATCTCGACACATTTTTATTGACGCCATTACAGCAATGTTATTAATGTCATAATGAATAAATAAATAAATAAATAAATATTTATCTGGGTGTATGTTGGTACCTGATTATTATGTCGTTAATATTCTCGATTCAAAGTGTTATAAGTACTGATAACCTCAAGCAAAGGTATTCTGGGGGTTAGATAATTTATTGTACATTGTGCGAGTAATTTTCTAAGATAAAAATTATTTTTTTAATCGAGAAATAAACAACGGAGTTTTGAAAGTTTGATTAAAGTTTTACCGACATTGATCATAGAAAATTTTGTGAAAAGTTTCAAATTAAACAAATTTCTTCCCGTAAAAATAACTTTAAAAAATTATATTACATATAAGTTAAAATAATATTAAAAATAAAATAAAAGGATGTTAATAAAATAACAATAAAAATTTATAACATCAAATTTTATAATTTTTTAAATTAAAGCAATTCTCTTAATAATTAATAAAAAATAAAATTATTAAATTGCATTATATTTTAATTAATAGTTGTTTAAAAAGAAAAAAAGGTGTAAAACATGAATATTATTATTATTTTAGACATATAGTCCGATAATAAGTGTACACTGTTGGATCGTTATATATTGTAAACAATAAACAAATAAATAAAATTTTATTGCACGATTATTTATATTCCGCTTTGTCTGTTTCAGAGTGGCGGCGGAGGCGGAGGAAGAGACGGCGGAGGAGATGACTCAGACGAGGATACCCAGTGCGCATTGAGCGAGAATTGGACCTTCGAAAAGAAAACGCGAAGATGGTCACGAATCTGCGATATAAGTCAAGCAAATGTCGAGCGATTGCAAGCGATAGCCGCGGGGCAGCTTCCCTGTCCGGATGATTCACTGGAAGACCGTCTGGAGACCGACGACCCCGAAGAAACAATGATAGTCCACGGAAGTGTCAGATTCGAGAATATCTCCAGCACCCCGAATTCAGACGACATGAGTCCCAAGTTCCGTCGAACCGGATCCGAGCGTCTCCGCGACGGAGCCAAGGCATTTCTGCGGCGCGTGGAGTCTCTTAAATCGCGACGTCGCAAGCGGCAAAACCGCGAGGGAGTTGTAATCAGCGGTCCTCAGGTGCTGGACGTGATTTCGATGCAACAGAAGATGAAGGACCTCAACTGCGTGGATGTTTCTCCAACAGGACTTGCTCCAGTGTCTTTTGGTGAGGGATTTTTGCTGCCGTCTCCAAACCCGCCATCTTCACCAGTAACTATGCCGAACTCGCCGTACCACTTGCCGAGCAACTTGCTGACCAACACGAGCAGTCCTTTCGGGGACGACTCGTCCAGTTACTGCTCTGACGGTTCTCAAAGCGGGGGTCCGACAAACACCCACACCATCACCAGCTCCTCGACAACTGGATCAACCAGAACAAAGTTCAACAAAGCCAAGAGGTTCCTGTACCGCGGCGGCGGAATGAAGGAAGACCAAGGCGCGTTGAGCGATTCCGAGTGCCAGCCCTCGAATTGGCGACACAAGTACCTGAAGGATGCCAACAGCAATCACACTAAAGTACTGGAGTACTTGACCAGTCAGTCACCAGCTCCTGTTGGAGGAACGACTCACTCTCCGTCGATAAGCACCCGAGGCGGCAGCCTCAATCTGGGCAAAGACTCCCAGCGCTATCGCGAAAAACTCACCGGTCAGTCAAAGCTCCACGACAAGGAGCTCAAGGTCGTTGCTATGAAACGCGAGGACAAGTTACACAGGAGCTTTCGCCATGCGCACGATGACCTGGTGATCGATCGGAAGCAGCAGGCGATGTTGATAAAACACCACCAGCAGCATCAGCAGCAGCAGCAACAAGTTACCGTTTATCGGGAAAAATCTCGGTCAAGGAGCTCCGAACTCGCGGTCAGCCAGGAGAGCAGCTCGACGATGGCCAGTAGGGATTCTGATCCGGAGGATGAGTCACCGAGGCACAAGGGGACTGTTGTTAGGTGGCACAGTTTTCAGCGCGGGTCGCTCTATCCTGAACCGCTGGATCCACTTTGTCCGCGTGCGATGGCCTCCATGTCTTGCGGACAACTTCTTGTACTGAGAAAACTTGCTCTACTTAAGCTGACCGCCTGCATGGAACGTTACTGTCCCACTCATCGGACCGGCTGGAATTGGGAATTGCCGAAGTTTATCAGGAAAATAAAAACTCCTGATTATAAAGACAAAACGGTGTTTGGTGTTCCACTTTTACTGTCGCTGCAGAGGACTGGCCAGGCGCTGCCCAAGTGCATTCAGATTGCGCTGAGGTGGCTGAGGGCAAACGCGCTTGATCAGGTTGGAATATTCCGCAAGAGCGGCGTTCGTTCGAGGATACAGAAACTCAAAGCTATGACGGAAATACAAGGCGACAATATTAATTTTGATGGTCAACAGGCGTTCGATGTCGCGGATCTTGTTAAACAGTACTTCCGCGAACTGCCCGAAGCTTTGTTGACTAATAAATTGTCCGAGACGTTCATTGCCATTTTTCAACATGTACCTGTTGATCTCAGACCTGACGCGGTGCAATCGGTTCTGCTGCTGTTGCCGGATGAACATCGCGAGGCGCTGGAAACTCTTCTGGATTTCTTGAATCACGTGGCTAGTAATTCGCCGTACAATCAAATGACTGCGTCTAATTTGGCTGTTTGTCTTGCTCCAAGTTTGTTTCATCTTAATCATAATAACTCGAATAGTAATAATCGGTCGTCTAGTGTGTCGCCGAGAAGAAGAAAGACTGTTGGTATTCCAGATCAACGGGAACTGTCGGAAAATAAAGCGGCACATGATTGTCTTCTTTATTTGGTTAAAATGCATCGTGAATTGTTCATGGTACGTTTTTATAATTTACTAAGAGTACTTTTTTTTCTATAAATTTGACATTTTTTTTTTTTTACTAAATTCAACTAAATAAAATTTTTTTAAATGATACGTTTTTAAATTTATCGACAGTTTTTCTAATTGAAAATTTTTCTTATTCTCTTAACAATAAAGATTTTATAATTAATTTTCCTCATAGATGTATAAATTAATTAATCAATTTATTTTTTTATATGTTAAGGTTTCATCAGATATGTTGACACAGTGTCACTTTAATTACATGGAAGAGAGCGTTCCCGTTGGCTTAGAAGAATTGGGCTCTGAAATGAAACAAGACTGGCGTGGTTACATGTATGCCTGTACAACTGCTTTATTGAAAGAAGCACGTGAAAAGTAAGAAATAACATTAATAATACAATTAATTAATTAATTTAAGATCCAATCCTTCGAATTAAATTAAATACAAGAGGAATAAGGATCAAATAAACATCTCTACAACATACATTTACTTTTTTTAATTACTTGACTCAATCATTTATATTATAAAAATTTTTAGAATAACAGAAGTCACTTAAATTTAATTGAATTTCATAATAATACACTTAAAAAAAAAAAATTACCTTGATTTAAGTAGAAAAAACTTTCAATTAAAAAATTTTTCTTGGCTTAAGTAAATTTTACTCAAACCAAGAATTTAAATCTTGAATCAAGATAATTTTTTTTTTTAATATAAAAATAATGAAATAAATTATTGATAATTTATTTATTAATAAAAAAAATCAATTACAGAAGCCGTGGTTGGGTAACAGTAAGCAATCCAGCAGACAGCAGCGTCGAAATGGCGTACAAAAAAGTAGGAGACGGCCACCCCTTGCGTTTATGGCGAGTATCAACGGAAGTAGAAGCACCTCCTCATGAATTACTCCACCGAGTATTGCGCGAACGTCACATCTGGGATCCTCAACTACTGAAGTACCGTATGGTGAAAAAACTGGACGCTAATGCGGAGATATTCCAGTACGCAGCGGGTAACATGAGTCCATTACCGGCGCGAGATTACTGTGTCCTGAGAACCTGGAGAACGGACTTACCGAAGGACGCCTGTGTTATTGTCGAAACATCGGTCCAGCACCCAGACGCCCCGGTGATGCTGGGAGGGACTCGCGGAATAGTCCTGGCGTCACGTTATCTCATCGAGAAGAGCGGAAGTGGAAAATCACGTATCATGCATTTGTCACGAGTCGACACTAAGGGTCGGACGCCCGAGTGGTATAATAAAAGCTACGGTCACATTGCCGCTCTTTATTTAAGTAAAATACGTAATTCATTCAAGCACTCATCCGATGGCCCCGAAAGTAAAGTCTGAGATAGGGCCTCCGTACAATGCTCGTCATTGTACGGATCTCAAGAATCAAGCATCTCTGATCACTCTTCTTCTTCCAGAGATGATATGGATTATCTAACAGTTCCTCTTACGATTGATGAGGAATGAACAAAAAATTAAATTGTTTAAGAATTATCATTATATCTTTATGAATTATAAATTATAAATAACCAACAAACAGAGTATATTATATTATATTTAATAATAATTATAATATATTATGTTTATTATTGTATCTATAGAAAAAAAATGTGAATCTCAATGTCAATTTTTCCATGTCGATTTTAAATCCGTTTTACTTATTACTTATTTATTTTTATTTATACGGATTTTATTGTGAGTATTTAAGAGGCACAACTAGAGCAGTGTTCCAATCAGTCATAATTATCGTACATCCAACTGATTATCTCACGAAAAGTTACGATAAAGTGAGTCTTTTACGGTAATTTTTTATGTTTGATTTTCATTCTTATCGGTGCGGGTTAAGTTTCATTTATTACCCGCTCGAAGCATGCAAATGATATTTTTTAATATTTTTGAAAACTAGTAACTTCATTCAATATTGATAGATTTAAAAGTGATGTCATATGACATCTACAATAATATCACATTTTTTTTTGTAAATATTTTTCAAGAGTAAATTTATGTCTGAATTTTAAATAAAAATATTTTTGCATAAAAAAAATATTTAAATTCAGTCAAAAATTTTAATTAAAATTTTTTTTTGTGCGTACGATAATTTTTCAGAAAACCTGATAGTTTTACGACCCTGTGTCGATCAGACAAGCAAAAGTTTTTGGGAACACTGAACTAGGGTGACAGCCTAAAAAAAAGGCGATTTTTGGGAATTAAAAAAAAAATTCTGTATCCATTGTTTTGAAATTTTAATTAAAATTTTGGTCGTTTTTGACCTGCCAAAATTCGATTTTTTATCAGATCAAAAAACTAGAGGGTCATTGTATGGAGAACGATATACAGAACACGCAGAAAAAAATTTGGTTGTTATCGGATCATTTGTCTCCGAGTAATCACTCCAACAAATTCGAAATTTTTAACTCCAAAAATTTTAACTGCCGAGCGGCTACTATTTAAATGGCTGTAACTCAAAAACTATTTGAGATTTCGATTTGAAATTTTAGTATGTTATTTGTAAAGGTGTAATCCATTGAAATATGAAAAAAAATTGATTTTTTAAAAACTTTACACTAGTTGTGCCCCTTATTGATGTCAAAAAAAAAAAAAAAAATTTATTCAATTTTCTGATTTTGTTGGTTAAACAAGATTATGTATTTTTTTTTCTACTGAAGTAGTAAAAAGTAACTGAAAATTTTCGTCAGAACAAACTTTAAAAATTTTTTAATTTTGAAAATATTTGAGTTTAAAAATTTGGAAGTACAGATAAAATTGAGATAAGATCTGAATATCGTAAAATCCTGTATAAACAATGTTGGTATTTGTATCAACAATAATGTATATTTTTTATCAATATAAGATTTTTTATATTATTTTTCTTGGACCAAATACAAACTTTTTTTATATTTAAATTTAAATGTTTAAAATAATTAATTAAGATATTAACTATTGAAGAATATTTTTGTTTGTAGAGCGTAAGAGAATTGTGAATATGTGTTGTCTATATAATACATATATATTTTTGTGTGTACAAACGAATAAATGATTGATAAGTTCCGTAAAATAATAATTATTGAGTGATTGACGCAGTTTATTTGTCTGCCTATTGGTAGAGCCAATAGCTTTACCAAATGTTAAAGAAAGTATTCAAACTACATTGAAAAATGTTTTTAAACAAAAATAAAATAAAATTATAAAGAAAATAAAAATTATAATTATTGATTCTGCGAGTTAGTAGGTAATAAAATGCACTGCATTAATTTATTGGTACCTGGAAAGTAAAACATTGAAATTATTCATCACAAAGCCTCTAATAAATATTAATGCCTTTGAGCATAATCCTAAATAATAATAATAATAATTAAAAATGAAACAATTATATAAATATAAATATATATATTTATCAATGTATTTCAAGTTAATACTAGTCATGAAATAATTATTAAAAATGCCTATGCAAGTGTATAAAATTATTACTCTGTTAAGTGTTCCAATTATGTCGTATTTAAACTATTGAAGTAAATCTGTATGTAAAATGTGTTAAATGATAAACAAAAATATGTACTATTTTTGTGTTTACAGTGCGTCAGTGGCATTAAAGACATGATAAAAGATCAATAATAATAAATAACTCTATACATGTATTATATTTGTCATGTCAAAAGTATAACATACATCTATATTCTTGTAATCAATATCTTATCGATTGTAAATATGTATCATATTAAAATGACGAATATATATATAAAAATATATTATATTGATTAAAAAAAAATTTTGTTTTATTTTTTTATCTTATTTTATAAGCTAAGAAGTTAAAAATAAGCTGGATATGAAAAATATTTTGTTGACTTTTTTTTTTATTGATTTAAATATAATTTATTTTTGAATTGAAATTTTCAAATTTAATTTATATTTTGAATATTTTGAAAAATTCAAATGTTATAAATAAATTAATTTAAGAAAAATAAAAAAATTTTGACTATTTGCTTATATTTTAATAAAAAAAAAAATCATTTATAAATTTTTAAATAATTTCAAACGAAAAAAAAATTCATGATTGATCATAAAAATTAAAATTCTAATTTTAATAAAATTCATATTCCAATTCTAAACAAACGGTGTAATTAATCCAACATTATTAAATCAATGTACGGTTGTCAAGGAAACTGTTTAACTTAGTTACCACCTTTTTAAACAAATTTAACCCCTAAACCTATCCAATCTTCAATCTGAAACTCTGAGACTTATTTTCTTATCGAATAAATAACAGTAAAAAAATTTTTATATTAAAAATAATTTTAAAAAATGGTCCGCTTACATGTTAAGAAAGGTGATGAGAGTCAATTTCTGTATGATACCACCGTTGATACACTTGTTGACGATGTTATTCAAGAAATAACTGTTATTTACAACGGTCGGCTAAAGATAAACCGGATTGCCTATGGTACGTATCCTCGCTATTTCTTCTCACACAAAAATATCAGTAAAATTTGATAATTGATAAATGATAATCAATATTATTATTAATTATTAATTATTTATAAAATTATATTTATAGAAATGGAAGAACTAGCAAAACATGGCACAATGTTGCCGTCTAATATGATGGGATTAACGGATGAACAAGTGATCGAGTTAAAATTAAAAGACGAGTGGGCTGATAAGTGCTCGCCTATGGGTGGTTGGACGTTCAATAAAGACGTTATGGGTAAAAAAAAAATTTTTATCGTAAAGAATGATAAGAAGATTATTTTTAGAAAAATTATAAACTGTAAAAAATAATTTAATAGGCCGTCGCAATGGCCGCCAGCCGAACGAAAAAATGCAAGAAGTTCTGAAAAAAGCTTGTAAGGACGCGCAAGCTATGATAAGTAAGGTAATTATAATTATAATGGATAATTGCAATAAATAAATAAAATTTTGCTTTTTCAATAATGATTTTTGTTAAATTGCACTGTACTTTCTTAAATATTGACGTTCCATCACATAGTGACTGCAAGGTTACTGGTTTGAATTATTTAAAACGTTATATGATTTTTGAAAATTGTTTACATTTAAAATAACAATTTTGATTAAAAAAAATTTTTTTTTCAACAAAAAAAATTATTTTGAACTAATTTATATTGTTAATGAAAAATTTCTTGAACTAAAAAATTTTTCTCGATTTAAATATAATTTTCTTTTATTAAAAAAATTGATTGATTCGACACGATTTTTTCGTTTGAATAGTTTTTCTCTTTAATTTTTTGCAGTGTAAAATTTCTAAGATTTGAAAAAATTGTTCAAGTTTATCAAAACAAAAAATTTTAATTTAAATTTACTTGATTGTAAAATGTAATTTATATAAAAACTGCCCACAAATTTAAAAACGGATCATTTAAATAAAATTTATTCAGTTGAATTATGTAAAAAAAATATATCAAAGTGCATGTGGGTACTCAAATGAAAGCTTTTGATGAGTGTAACATCGGGATGAGCTTATATCTTTAAAAATGTCAATATTTCACAAGATTTAAGGTGATTTCTTAATTTTGTATCTAGAGATAGAGCATTTGCAAATGCAGCCTGATTACTTATCATAATAAATTGACTATCGGTAAGAATGAAATGAAACCTTGAAAAAGCACCAATTCAAGTCGAGATCTTTGCAATGACAGTAAATTAAAAAAAAAAAAAGTCGAGATCTTTGCAATGACAGTAAATAAAAAAAAAAAAAAAAAGAACCGATTTTATTATATGACTATCCCGGAGACAAAATTTTTCTTATTCTCTTAATAATATAGATAAACAATATTTATTAAAATTGACTCGGCAGAAACTTGTTGCTGAAGATAAGCTGATGAGTTTAAAAATAGTTAATGAAGCGTTGGATCTACTAAGAGGTGCTTCAATGATAGTTTATCCGATGGGCTTACCACCTCACGATGTTATCCGCAAGGAATTCGAAAACACTGAAGATTTAACGGGAACCCAGGCATCGCTTGAGGTAATCCGGGTATCCGTAATTCCGGCAATCTTATCTGAATAAGTCCGGATAAATAAACATCTTTAGTATAAATATAAACATATGTTAATGTTTATCTAGGTGATGGACGTACAAATGGCTCAGCTGTGGTTCTCCGGCAAGGAAATGATACGGGGAAAAAAGCTCAAGGATTATTTGGGCGCCAATGAGAAGACTAAGATCGTCGTCAAGCTGCAGAAACGCGGATCTGGTATGCCAGCTCGCGAGCCGTTGATGAGTGATGACGAGCGCAAGGAATTCATGATGCACGCTTATCGACGCCAGGAACAGCTCAAGGTAAGCTTTTTTTATCTGTTCTGTTGATACTGAAGCGGTTGGTATGACAGGAATTTTTTTTTAATTCGAATTTTATTAATTAAATTTTAATTGATTGAAATTTAGAGCTAAAAAGTTTGAAAATTTGAACAATTTATGTTTGTAAATACTGATTGATTTTTTGTTGAATTAAAAATAATTTTTTATTAAAAAATTTATGGAATTTTTCAAAACTAAATCACCAGATTTTTAAATTGGAAAATATATTTTTAATTTTTGACGTTTCGCAAATTTTAAAGAAAATTTACCATTAAATTTTTTTTTATTAATTTTCATTTAAAATTTTAATAAATCTTAAAAATTCAAAATTTTTTGTCATTTTCAAAATAAAATTTTTTAATTAATTTTTATTTTTACTATTTATTAATTAATATGAAAATTTGGAATGAATTAACTAATACATAATTCATAACTTTTAATTTTAAAAAACTTACTTAAAAAACTCCAGAAATTCCCGGAAGAATCCAACTTTGATATTATCAAGAATAAATTTAACTTTTAAATTTTAATAAAATTTGAAAAAGTTTCTAAGGGAAAGAGAAATTTCCCATGATAACAAAATAAAAAAAGTTAATGAATGAAAAGCAAAAGTTTAGTTTACTTATAAGTACGATATATCTTAACATATATAATAACATATGATTAATGTGAGTTGAAATTCAAACAACAAGAAAGTAAAACAAAAGTTTCGTGAGTAAAATGAATAAAAAAAGTTTGTGAAAAACAAGAGTAAGGAAACACAAGAGCAGCATCGATTATTTAATATTTTTTCCACAGTAAAGTAGCACGCTTTTTATCGATCCCACTGTCCTGAAAAGACTTTTATATCTAGGATAGTAGATTACGAGAACATGTTACACGATATGCGATATACGATTTTTAATTTATGAGCTTCCCTATTAGACTATTAATAACACACAATAAATATTTACGTTGTTTGTTTGAATTTTTATTAGCGTCGCAGAAATTAATTACAAGTATTAAACAGTACAGCAATCCATATTTTACAGTACAATAATTATGTTTATTAATTACAAACAAGTAAAACCCTAAAAATAGTGAAGTAATATTATATTTTTAAATAAAATAGCAGACACACCCGGTATATAAATAATGGCTTATTTTACTCTGAGTTTTCTACTACTTTCATTGATAATTTTTTACAGTGACCATTTTTTATTAAAAAAGTAATGTTAATTCTCCACAAGTCTGTTGATTTCGATTGAATTTGTACGTTTGTTTACTGAAAAATTAAATTAAGTGGCAGGGTGTTGAGATCGATTTGATACGAGGCCTCGTTAGACCATGCGTGATACATTTATTCTTTATTATTTTAGTTTCATTACATGCTTAATATATAATATTCACTTAGAGCTGAATGTATGAACAAATTTACATACACGTATACATTAAATACAGTAACACATTAAACAAATGGAAGAAGGCACGTAGATTATAGTGATTATTTTTTAATTAAGTATTTTTTTAAGGCGATACTTCACTGTTCGTGCTTTGAAAGTTTTAATATTTTTTTTTAAATCAATACACATATCTTTCATAGATGACAATTATTTTTATTTCACTCTTTTTTTCAATTGGAATATTTTTTTAAAAATTATTATTACTTTGAAATTCAATAAAAATTGTCATTTTTATTGCTTAAAATTTTTAGTGCCAAAATTTAACTGTAAAAAGAAAAAATTTTTTTTTGTTCAAAAAATTTTTTCATTAAATTAATTTTTTTTTTATTAAATTAATTTTATTTTAATTTACAAACATATATGGATAACACTCACATTCCATGTTTGTAAAGATGGACCTTTTTAACTATAAATTTAACTGTAAAAATAATTTAATTTAAAAATTTAATAATATTTTTATATTTTTCCCAAAATTGCACAAAAAGCTTAAAAAAATTTTTTTATAAATTTCAATAATAAATTTTTCAAATTACGCACAGTGATTGCCTTAAATTTAAAATAATTTCCTCGCGTAATAATAATAAAATGAATCTTCGAACAAAAAATGAAAAGTATGAAAGTGATTGACGATTTTTATTTAACAATATTAATAAATAATTTATATAGAAATTTAAAAATACTTAACAATATAAATTCTTATGTATTAAAACAATTTAACTAATAATTATTCTGTTTTTTTTTTCTTTCATTTCTTTATTGGAATATCAGCAATAGGCCACAGAAAAATTAGTGTTTCTCTTTAAAAATCTTATTATCTTAATCTTAAATTTGATTGAATAGTAAACATTAAAATTTTTATTACAATTGTGATTCGCTGAGATAAAATTTTAATAGAGTCAATTAAATATTTACGATAAAAATCTGACCCAATTATAGTTTTAGAATTCAATAATGCGAAAATATTACCGTACAAAACGTTGATGGCTCGAATGATTTAATATTATTAATGTCTTATTTATCATTATTTTTATAAATATTAAAATTTATTGAACGTTAATTTAATAATGACATTGAATGGTAGTAAAAATGCAATTTTCAAAAAATCGGTGCATCAAAAAGCTTTACAATCGAGCATATCTTCAACATTTATACTTATTAGAAGATATATAGATGTAATTCACATATATAAATATCCACTGACCGGAATAAGAAATAAAAATCGATCGATGTAAAATATTGGACAAGGTAAACTTGTGTAAAGACTTTTCCAATTTTCTTTAACTTATTTTTTCACTCTCTCTCTCTCTCTCTTTCTCTTTCTCACTCTCGCTTTCGCTCTTTAATTTCCTTGCTCGGTGTATTGCTATTGATATTTACTTTTCTTTGATAATATTTTTTTAATTTCTGCAAATAGAATAAAAAAGGCATCACGGTTACGTAAATATCAAAGCTAAGCTTATTGGCCCCAGGGAACTTAAATGTTTGTATTTTTATAATTATATTTTTATTTATTATCATTATTATTATTATTATTAATGAAAAAAATTAAATAAGAACCGTAGAATTTATTTCAAATTAATGACAAAAAATTTCTCATGCAATAAATATTGATATTTTTACACTAAATGTATTGCATTTATCAGTAAACATTTTTTTCGTATCTTTAAATAAAATTTATGACTCCAGCTGTTTTATAAATAACAAAAATTACTTGACGAAAACACGCGAACTTGAAAATAATGATAATGGCAAAACTCACTAAATTAAAACTAATGAAATATTTATTTGACAACTCACGTTATACATTTCTTCCTCAATAACTCAAGTGAAACATCGCGTCTAATTTTTGTGATAAATGAGGAAGACATTACTCGATCTAATGCGATACAAATATAGTTTTAATAATCACTATACTACTATACTATTATTTTTATTATTAACATTATTTATTATTCAAATATCATACTAGTGAAAAATACTTCTAAATGTGAAAGTGCATTATTTAAATCTCTTCTTTCTTCCCTCCCTCACAAAAACTAAAATTAGGGAGAAAAGTTTTATAAACACTACCATAATTTATTATTAATAAAATTATCACTCAATAACTTTCAATTAATAAAAAAATAGTAAAAATTTACAACTTAAATTATTTTGTATCTGAGTATTTCAACGGATTAAAAATGTTTTTTATAAAAAATTATATTTTATTTGAGAGATGAATTATTTAAAATAGTATTATCAATTTAATTTTCATTTATAAATTTGATGATTCGATTTTAAATTTAATGATCAATATTTGTCTCTTTTTTTATTTTTTGGAACTTGCAAAGTATTTATCTTAAAGTATAGCAAAGCGGGAGTAAATAAACTGCGTAATTAATAAAACTAATTCTATACAATTATACAACTATATCTTCGGTTTTTTATCCAAATCAGTTTTTAAATAATAAAAAATATCACATATTGCTGAAAGTGAGGAAGCAATTTAAAATTTTGGACATTCTTGCTCTTGACGTTGAATGTCTCATATTAGTGTTCCAATTTATCTACTTATAATTACAATTAATAAAAACCATTATTACCAATAAATCAAAGAAAGAAGAAATTAAATTTTTTCTTGAATATTTTAGCTTCTATAAACTGTTCCATGATTCTTGATGCTCCGACAAAATGTCCCCGGACAAAATATCTTAAATAATTAAATTTTTTAATAAAACAATTATACAGTAAAAAATTTTGCGTCATTGCGTCAAAAAAAATTTTTTTTTAATTTTTGTGTTAAATATTAAACACTTTTATGTGTAAATTTAACATTTATTGTGTTAAATTAACATAAAAAAGTGTTAAATATTTAACACAAAATTATTTGACGCGTTGACATAAAATTTTTTACTGTGTACAAGCTTGTTACCGTATTGTGCCCTTTTATTATAGATTTTGTGTGATATTTAGTCTCGGGGATATTTTTTTTTTTTTTTTTGATATTTTGTCGAGGATATTTTGTAGAAGGATCAAGACGCCTGATACCACTTCTCGACAATATTTTATCCAGATAAAAATTCTCAGAGGCTAAATTTTAAATTCCTTTGATATTAATTTTTCCATATTTTTTAAAAAATATTTATTAAAAAGAAAAGAGCAAACCTTCAACCACCGACATTTAATTATAAAATAGAAAGAATTGTTTTAATAGTTAACCTGTCATTTATTATTATTAAATGTCAGCGGCGTATACTCATACTAAGTTTCGTTGGTAATCGATTATTAATTTTGTTGTTATATCGCATACAATTTATATATAGAGAGAGTAATAGAAGCCGACAAAGCATAATGCCAATAGGTCAAGTAAAACAAGGACCTATAGCTTCGTTAATCGATAATTGGTTTTAAATTTCTTTAAGTTAAGATTCTTTAAAGTTTCATTAAGCTATATGTAGATAATTATCTTCAAGTTTAAAGTCTGTCGATAAGTCAACTCAAGTTTTAACTCGAGACTTTCTGAATATAATGGAGATAGATGGATGAGTTTTTATTTAAAAATGGATAAAACGTTTGTTTACGTATTTAACAAGAATCCTCGGCGTCTGTGTCAATCAATGGGAGCTTTTCGTACATTGACGGGTTTATGTTAAGTTTGAATTGCTAAAGAGCCATACTACGTATCTCTGTTGCTGTGGAGTTGGCTTGAGTTGTCGATCCAGAGCTTGCTTGCACTAGCCCTTCGTCTTCACCCTCACGCACTTGTCGCTCTGTGCAGTACCTGCATCGCATTTTATTGTCATCACCGACTTGCACTGACCGCGTTATTATCACGAGTGTCAGGAAACTTATTATGAATAATACTGATGGCACTATCGTTGCTATCAATAATTCTGTTCGTGTTTTATTCAAGTCGAAACGTGCGACCACAAACGATGAATCGTTCTGTAATTTATAAATTTATTTGTTATTTAAAATTCATTTATATTCTGCATAAAAAAATTTGAAATTTGAACCAACTTTCGTTTTTTTTTTGTGACAAATTTTGAATAAAAAATTTTAAAAAATATTTTATTTCGAATAATTTTATTTGATTTTTTTTTTTCAATTCGTTTTCTTAAATGTTGGATTAAAACAAAATAATTAAACGTTCTTAAAAAAATTTTAAACATTAAAATTGTTAGATAGAAAAGGGGTAAAAATTTTTCTCTGGTTTTTTAAAATAAACTTTGACAGTAAGACAAGATTTTTCTTTCTTTTAAAGTCAAAGAAATCCCCGTAAACTTTTTTTGCTTTTGTCGAGATAATACAACTTTAACTTTCTAACTCGGAAGACGATTAATAATCTAAACTTTACGCTGAGAAATATATTTCTTACGGAAGTCTGAGAAAATATGAGCGTGACAAAAAATTTTCAGTTTAAAATTTAATTTTTACAAAATTTGTAAAAATTATAATTTGAAAATGTAATTTATCCAGTTTTTATTTTTTAAGCGGCACATTGCAGCATAAAATGTAATTCTTTTATTATTTTTTTCGTGTATAAGTAAGAAAGTTGATACTCCCAAAAATTGGTTAGCACGTTAAAAATACTATGGGTCCGTTTATCCTAAAGAGAAAAATTCAAATAATATTTCTAATACGAACAAATGCAGATGGGTCAGTCCATGTTAAATCGACCAAGGTATTATAAAAAAAAAATTGAACAAAAATTTTAATGTCGCTTGTAATTTTTGATGATTTTCAAAAATTCAAAATTTGACAAATTTGACATTTTTCAAAATTTTTTTCCAAAATATTTTTCTTTCAATAGTCCAAAGTGTCTTATTTCAAACAAACGAAAGGCCATTCCTGTGTTTACAATAACGTTCGAGATATAACAAAAATAAAATTGAAAAACTGGAAAAATCGCGAAATTTTAAATTTGCCTATCGTTTGAAAAAAATTTTTTTATTTTTTATAAAAGAAAACTTCTGACCAAAATTTGTCCAAATCTGATGGGTCGATTCCAACTATTGGTCGATTTGACATGGAATGACCCATATTACAAGTCGCGTAATTAATTTTGTAACCATCCTAGCCTATCCCCATACTCATCAAAATGTATTATTCCCCCACACCCTCGCTCATATTTCCTTGATGATAAAACTCATAAATAAATATTTCAAGGATAAAAATTTGAAAAATTACCCTTTTATGAAAACAAGGATATCGGCTCTGTGCAGTTTGATTATCTCCATCGCGTCCGTGAGTTTGCAAAAAATCACGACACTCGCCTCGAAGAGTGTTGACACAGCCCTCGAGGTTGATATAGAGCCTGGAAGTATTGTAAATGGTAAGTGAACGCTGAGAGGGTAGGTACGCGTTCGTCGGATCGACAGGCTTCCCCAGGCTCTTATCGTAGAGGTTCAAAAAGGTCGTCAAATTAATCCAGGGCCCCGGCATCGAGGCTGAATCCACCAGTGTGCCATTCACGCAGTCTTCCGTCCTGTAATAGAGAAAGGAAAGGGAAATTCACTCATCCGTTTCCATTTTAATTACATACTCCCACACTTCCGCCCACCTCTGTTCCACTTTTACTTTTTCCTTCATTACTTAGCCATTATATTTTTCCGCAGAACAAATTAAACTCCTACAATTAACGTTTTTATTCACCTCGCTGAAAATGGAAATTATATAAAACTCATTTAATTGTCGAGGAAATAACTTTTTTTATTTTTTCCTTATCGTCCTTTTCAATTTTTATTGGATCGCTAAAAGTAGAACTCGTTTACGTCGCTGTAAACATTATTCCAACGTGTATGGAATGGATGTAATCGATCGTCTATGACTAAGCTTGTTTACTTTTTAAGAGGAGTGCTTCTACTCGATGACGTGATAACAACCACTAATAATTTACTTATAAAATTATTTTTATCTTCATTTTATTCTTGATATTAATGCCAAAATTAAAGTCAACTTTTTTTTTAATTTCGCAAAAACTTTAAATTAAAAATTCATAATTATAGTTAAAAGCTACTAGAAAAATATAAAAATTCTGAAGACACAAAATAAAAATCCCGAGTACGTTAAGGACCATTGAAACTTTTTTATTCGAAATTAAATCATTTATTATTTTTGTTCAAAACAATTTTCTGAAGTCTACAGTTTCACAACTTTTATTTATAAGTGAATTTATTTATCCTTATTTTTTATCAACACCCTTTTATTAAGTTGACCTGTATGTACCTATCTATCTATCTGTCTATCTGATCGTCAAAATCTTTCAACGTCATCGCTGCCGACCTTAACATGGCTGTAAATTTGAAAATTTGCATAAGTATCAAGGACCGATAAAAATACAATTATTTTATAATTTTGTCCTAGTTTTCGGATCAAGAAAATTAAGATAAAAAAGTGACTAATTTCGCTGGAAAAATATATACCCTCTATAAAATGACACTAAATATTGTCGTTTCAATTGAGAAAATTATTACATTCTATTTTAATTATATTAAAAAATTAAAAAAAAAAATATAAAATAATTTTTAATAAATTTAAAACAAAAATAGAGTAATTAAAAACGATTAATTTTGTTGTAAAAAAAATTTAATCAATCATTTCACACTTTTTTACAATAAAATTAATTTTTTTTATTACTTTTTTTATTTTAAAATTATTAGAAATCATTTAAAATTATTTTCTATTTTTAACTTTTTAAACTGTAATTTATTTGGTGAGCTTTTGTGTATACATTTAACACTTCAGTTAAGTAAATAAGTAATAAAAGTATAAAATATATCATTTATATTTACACACAAAAAAAATGGCGAATTTTATATAAAACATACACTAAAACATTTTCCGTGTACAGTATATAGTGACGGCAAATTGTTTCCTCAATTTCAAGAATCGATTTATTTCTCGTACGTCCGCGATGTGATTATCATCAACAATTTAAACCAATCATTAAACTGGCATGAAATTATTTCTCCGAATGAGCTGAGGTCGTAAATTGGAATATTTTCATAGATCAAACATAAATAATTCATTTAAAGCATCAATTACAAAGTAAATCATTGACAAATGCACGGCACTTAAGCCCAACATTACCTCCGGTGGCCTCGGTGTGCATCGATTTTATCTTTTTTTAAATGTATTCATAATAAATTTATCACGCAGAAGGGTAATAATAATTATAATATAATAAGTAACATTAAAGTAAAATTATGCACATAAAAAAAATTAACTTAATTCAAAAGAAAAATTCTTGAACCAAGAAAATCATTTTGAAGAGCTTCATTGTCTTGATTTAAATAAATTTCATTTGATTAAAAAATTTTTCTCTTGAATTAACAGCCGGTCTCTACGATTGCAGCTTTATATTTATCTTCTGGGCAAATAAGAATTTTGAAAAAAAAAAAAAACGCTCTGCTATGTAATAGATTTTTTAATTATCTATTTTTTAGCAGAAATTTTTTTTCAAAATTCTCATTTGTTTAAAAGAAGAACAAGGATAGTACCGTTTCTTGCAGCGAGTGCAACGCGGGAATAAAAGGGGATCGGCTGTTAAATTAATTTTTTTTATCTTTGTAGTCGATAAAAAAAAATCATACCTGATAAAATTTCCGTCAGAGTTTACAGCAAAACAGCTGGCGAAAATAGCCGTATCATTGCTTACATCTTCCCAAATTTTAACAGGACTATCTAACCTCGTCCCGTGTAAATTTCCATTAGCCTTGTTGAGTGCTAATGCACGAGAGCATCTCGCTGTAATAATGCTGTCATCTTGCATCAGATAAACGTTGGAGTTATTTGAATTAATCCTGGGACAGTAGCGATCGCAGGAGAAGGGACGTTTTATTTTGGTGCATCTAGAGTTTTGACAGTCGAAAAATCCGTTTAGTTTCATGTTATCTTTCTCGCTGTCGACAATAATCCCGTCGGCTTTGTGGTGACACAGCACCAGCTCGCTCATATTGGCACAATGGCCTAGACTGCAATTGAATACGCCTGTTAGAGATCCGCACTCGCTTCCGTTGTTGCAATTGTATCTTTTCAATTTCAGAAGATTTACCTGACAAAATAATCATTTGTGTTCAAGTCATGCCCATTATTTTTTCTCTCACAAAAAAAAAAAAAAAAAAAAAAAAAAAAACGAGATCAAGGGATTCAGACATAAATTTGAGCCAAAATGGGCATACAAATTTATTTTACTCAAATCCTCTGGTTTAAATTTATGTCTGATCCCTTTATACATTTATTATCCGCTTCATTTATTTTATAGGTCAATTTAAATTTTTCTTAGCAATTAAATCGCTCAGACGTATCTTGTTGTGAGTTTTGTCTTTATATACTTGTACTTTTATGTAAACTTTTGTATAATTGTGAAAGAGCAAGTGTTTTATCGGCGGAACGGAAATTCTAGAGCGAATAAGAGACCGTCAAAGAGACGACGGTTGCCGTGGAAACCGAGGGATTCCCTTCTGGCATTTAAACATCCCTGTATTTGTGGATATAAATTTTCCAATGTGACCTTCATTTTTTTTTTTTTTTTTAAAAAAGTTTAACGTATCGTGAACTTTCAGAAAACCATTTGATCATTTTTACTTAGACACTGATAGAAAAAAAAATTCTTAGCTTAAAAAAATTTTTGCTTAATTTAAGATCATTAATTTTTTTTTGACTCAAGATTTTTTTACTTAAATACAATTAATTTTTTCATTAGTTTTTTTTTATTTAGAGAAATTTATTGACATAAGAACATTTATTCTCGATAATTATCAAAAATATTTTTTTTTGATTGAATAATTTGTCGAATTAATCAAAATAGTTTTAGCTTAATTCTACACCGAAAGAACAAGATGACACTGGATATCATCCCAGATTACAAAGAGTATAATCCAGATTACAATGAGTATAATCCAGATATCACGCAGTATAATTTTGATTTTTCTAGCTACTATCTGAAATTTTTTTTCACCACAGATATCACTGAGTATAATCTGGGATGATATCCAGTATTATCTTGTTTTTTTCGTGTAATAAAACTATTGATATTTTTATTATTTTGTTAAGAAATAAATAAATTAAATTTATTGAAATTTTTGAGCCAAAAAATTCTATGTCTAAACAATATTTTTTTTTTATTCTCCGTGTAAAATTTTTGAACATGAATTGAGAAAAAGTTTGAAGTATTTTTCAATTATTGAAAACTTACTTGTGGACATGAAACGGTAGCAAATTTGGTACAATTTTCTAAGACTAAATCAGTGCCATTACGTCTCACAGTAGCATGAATTTGCGGACAGAATCCCGTCGTTTTGGTCAAACACCATTCTCCACAACTTGCCCACGCACAATAATTTACTAGTGTAGCATTAACTGTTTGGCACATTACGGGTTCAGGATCGATACCTGCGTTAAATGCCCTGAAATTATAAATAAGTCATTGTTATAATTATTTCCTTCAAAATTATTAACGAAATAAATTTTGAACACAGAGAAAATTAAAAGAAAAAAATTTCTCTGTGAAATATAAAATAAGACATTTAAATTTTTGGTAATAGAATTACAAATTTCAGACATTTTAATTCTATTTAATCCCAAAGTGAGTAAGATGTTAATTTAATTCCGTGACGCAACACTTTTAAACGTTAAGCTCGCAATCAATTCTTGGAAGAAATTTATTAGTATTGAAATTTAAAATAAATTGTTACTACAGTTTGTGAAATATGTAGAATTTGAAAGATTAAAAGTTTTTAATTAAAATTCAATAGTTTTTGAACTTTTAATATAATTGGAGTTGCTTTAACTACTTATTTGAAGTGAAAGATTTTAATAAATCTGATGAATTATTTAATTTTAATTTGAAGATTAAAAGTTTTAATTTTGAGGAAAAAATATTTGTTTTTTTTTTTTATGAATTAATGTTATTATTTGAAACAAGAAAATATGCGAGTAAATAGAAATTTTTCGCAGTTTTATTTACATAAAAGAAAAAAATTTTGACAAGTACTGAAAGTCTTACAAAGTTTTAAACTGAATTGTATTTTAAAAAAAATCGTGACAATTTTTTAATTCATTTAAAATTTTGTACATAAAAAAGTTTTTTTTTAATTTAAAAAAAATGCACAATATTAAAATTAGATTAATAAAAAAAATTAATCTTAAAAAAAATTAAGATTTTATTAATAAAATACAAATGTAAAAAAATTAAAAACATCAATCGATAAATTTAAAAGCATAATTAATATATCAGATAAAAAAAAAAATTAAAAATTACCTGTGGGATGGCATGTATATAGCGACAGTAAGATAAACCAAAGAAACACAACTAATGACAATAGTAAACTGGCAAAAACAAATACCACCACAAATTCGTCGGTCTTGTTCTGGTATCGAACGTGATTTAAACTTTCGTCCCATATTTTAAAGTTTTTATATAGACATGTAAAATTACTTCCAATTGACCTTACTGACCACCAAACCGTGCGTTGTACTCACATGCCAATTTTAATAACAAATTTTAATTTTTTTAGCAATTTAATAATTTAACACCACATTTATATGACTCTGAGGATATACTGTGATATATTTTCAACTCAACAAATGTTACCTTGCCAGCCAGCAATATATCTATAATTCTCTAGAGAATCATCTCTCATCTATAATTCAAATGAACATTTGTACGAACGAATGACACGCGTACTCAAGTATTCATAAGTTGTTGACATGTTCCCAGTTAATTTTCGAATGACTTTTATTTAAATTAATTTTAACTTTTTAGATCAATGAAAAACGCTCGCGTGTTGATTTATCATAAATAAATATAATAAATTTATTTTTAATTTTATTCTTGTATCATAAATTCGCGATTCACTTTAAAGGAGACATTCATATTGCTTTTTATTATTTCATTTAATTATCACTCATCACTCATTTAAATACTTAAAAAAAATCAATAATATTAATATTAAAAATAAAAAAAATGAAAATTACAACAAAAAGTATGTGAGGGAGGGAGAAAGGTGCTTAGAAAAATAATCAGGTTATTTTATTTGGTTTAAGTCTACAATTGATTTTAAAAAAAATAATTTTTTTGTGATTAATAAATATATTTAACAAAAACTTTTTAAATATCCACAATAGCACATGACACTGATCTCATTTCCGTCCATTTTTGACGTTTACTGAACATCACACGACCGACGTAACGGTATTTTTTTTTGTTCTTTATCTTTGGTGCCAAAATTTTAAGCGTTAATACAATTATGAATTTTAAAGAGCTAAAATTTTAATTATCGAGAATAAAGTGTCAGCGATTCGGCGCAAGCTGACGGCCCGATAATTTTAAGCGACTGGTCCTGCTGCCGGTTGTTTGAAAACAGAGCTGATGTCTGGGATGTGCGTATCACCGTGCAGCCGGTTTAATTGTAAATATACGAGTGCGTGCGCGAGCGCAAGAGCTTTCAGTCGGGCCGAGCTTGCGCGGAGCTTTCGATGTGTTCCACGCTAGAATGGAATTTTAGCTGATACGAGTTTTACTTAAATAGACGGTACTATTACTATTGTACTATAGATACTTTATTTTGGATTTAATACAGCATCTGAGTTCAACTACCCCCAAATGTGGTTCAGAGGTCAACTCTCGAGTTTAAGGGCACTCGCGGAAGATAGCGCGCTCTGATAACTTTTTTTACTTTTTTTTTTCATCAATCCACTGATGCTTGTATAATATTTATTTTATTACCGCCGGGGGTTGAGGGTAGGGATATAAATTCTGTATTTCGCTCAAGTTTATAGGCTTGTTTATTATTTATGGTTTTACCAGAATTTTTAGGTCTCCAGTCGCTTGAAATTGTATTATTTATAAATCTTTTCAAAATAATATTTTTTAGTTAAAAATGTAGTTGAATGACCTGTAATTTTTTAAAAAACTAATTTTTTTTAATTTGGAAAAATAATGCTGTAGATTTTTTTATTTCCTACAAGAGTATTTTTTTGAAAAAGAAAATTTTGATATTATCAAAAATAATTCACTGTAATTTCTGAAAAAGTCAAATTTTAAAAAAATATTTGGATTAATTTTTTTATTTTTTATACTAGTATTTTTTCCAAGTTCAATAACTTACTTTCTTAAAAAGTACATGAAATTTCAAGTTATAATTTTTTAACACAAAGTATTTATTAAGAAAATGGCGGATGGTGGTTAGTTGGCATAATATTATTTTTTAAAAAAGCGTAGAAAAACTACTATTTTTATTTTTCTTTTAAAAAAGTTGAATTGTAAAGTAACATTTGTCGGGTGTCAAGTATGGAATACTTAAAATATAAAAAAAAAATATTCATATAAAAAATTAATCTCTTTCCTTCTACACGGAAAGAACAAGATGACACTGTATATCATTCCAGATTATACTCAGTGATATCTGTGGTGAAAAAAAAATTCAGATAGTAGCTAGAAAAATCAAGATTATACTGCGTGATATCTGGATTATACTCATTGCAATCTGGATTAAACTCATTGTAATCTAGATTATACGTATTGTAATCTGGATAATACCAGCTACTATCTGAAATTTTTTTTCACTCAGTATAATCTAGGATGATATCCAGTGTCATCTTATTCTATCCGGGTAGTAGTCTCAAGTATTGGTGATTATTATATAATTTTTTCCGGTGTATAACTAAAGTTTTTATCCTTAGTCTTAATTAATTAAATAACTTTTAATTAATAAATAACATACCTTACTTTATGCTTACTGCAAAGTTCTCAGCCTTGTGTACCACATTACCATGTCTACATTATTTTATTCAATACTTAAGTTGTTTGGGTTTTAAATACCAAAAAATCTTTGTCACTTTTATTTACTTATGATTGAGTAAATGAAGCATTTTCAATCTTACTTTTTTGAGTATTTTCGCTGATCCTCTTATAGTCAAAAATTGTATACCTAACTTATCTAACCCTCTATTTTCTAATTTATCTACATCTTAATTTTTTTATCACTAAATAAACCGGAAAATATTTCGTCCATCCAGGCAAAAAATAAGCCTTGCACTCATACCCCCTTCCCTGCTTAATTTCCGAAGTGCATAGCTTGCCTATTATACAAATTGAATTCAATTTGTAATTTTTGTAATCCAAAAATATTATAAAATGGACTTATGTAAGCAATAATTGAATAAAATATCACAATTTTAATAAAAATGTATTGTCCGAATTTTATCTAAATAAATATAAAAATTGTTTCTAAATATTCAACACTTGCCATCATTTTTATAATTAATTTTTCTGTATTTACAAAATTAAAAACTTGAATTTAATTTGGTCTTAGGAAGTGAAGGTAAGTGAATAATTAAGCAATAAAATATAATTGCAGTTTGCCATGATTCAAAACAGAGAAAAAATGTGATAATATATTTAATAAAATTATCGTACAATAAGTTATTTACATTAATTAATTAATTATTAAAACAAAATGAAATATTTACAGCTTATTTTAAAAATCACAAACAAATCACGATAAAAGCTGCGAATGTTACAATTATTTATATTTTATTTAATTTATATCTTAATGTGCTTGAGGCAGTAGTTTCGGATGCCTCAGGAGCACTTTTGCGATTCAAGGCTGATTTAATATCAAGTACGACCAGAAACAAGATTGACTTTATTATTTCGTCTATAATTCTAGTTAAAAAAACTAGAATCATAAACAATTATTGAATTTTGTCAAACTTGTCTCCAATAATTGCGCGTTACTCATAAAAATATTATTAATTTACTTATAAACTATTGCTTATAAATTAATATTTATAATAATAATTATCAAGTTCTTAAATATTTAATATTACATTCTATACATGCGATTAAATCTTTCACTCTAATTTCACTTTTTACCTCGAAAATATTTATTTATTTAAATTTTATTTATCTCGAAATATCATACAGATCTCGGTCTTAATTTGAGCGAGTTCTTGGCACTAATAAAAAAAATATAATTAAAATATTGAGAATTGATAGTTAGTAATACAACATTGATAATTAAAATTTATAATCTAAAGATTAGTTGGAGTTAAAATTTTTGGAGTTAAATATTTTGATAATAGATTGTCGGCAACGTCTAGTATTGTTAGTTAGGCAGGACAATTATTTTTAAAAGTTAAAGAAATCAATAAATGAACCATGCGATATTTTTAAAAAATTATTAAATTTTATTATTATAATTTCTTAAGTAAAAGTAAAAGTTTCAAAGTTTACTATAAGTTGAGTGAAAAGGGGAGTAATTAAATTACTAATTGTGATGAGCGATACGACTATGAAATAATATAGTTATAGTTTTAATTTTTTTTTTTATCGTTGACTATGTTAGTTAGTACATAATTAGCTCATTATGACTGATGTATTTTTCCGTCTATACTTTAAGGCCTTTTAAAGGCTCTTTTAAGATTCACAACCATTCTAGATGTTTAGGACACACATGCTTTCAGAACTTATTCGAAACGATCTGCTCTTCACAAACTATTTTTTTACTTTTTTTTTCTTTTTAAATTGTTATTAAATTACTTTTTTTTTTTTTGTTGACAAAAAGGTAAAATACACGGAAAGAACAAAAAAATTACACTGCATATCCTCCCAGATTATACTCAGTGTTATCTGTGGTGAAAATAAATTTCAGATAATATCAAATATAATTCAGATTAGACTAAATTATTTTTGTATTATACTCAGTGTAATCTCCAATTTGACCAATTACACTGGATATAATCCGAAAAAATATCCCGTATAATTTGAATTATACTCAGTAGAATCTTGGATTATATGATTTTTTCGAAAATTGTCATATTCAACTTTTTTCTTTTTTAATTTGTAAATTTATAAATTTTTTTGAAAATTTGTAAAATGTTTTAAAATGGTAATAATTAATTTTTTTTTTAATGTTTATTTTTTTATGTATTTCTCAAAAATGCAATGCATGGATAGAAAATATTTGAGGAGCATTTAAGCACAATTTCTCCGATAATTTGGGGTTGAAAAATTTTTGGTAAATATTTTCAATTGGGGTCACCATTTTAATTTTTATTTTTTTGCATGAAATTTCTATTTGATTTTATTGAAATAATCATTTTTTGAAAAATACATAAAAAATGAACAATTTAAAAAAAAATTGATTATCACAATTTTCAAAAATTTTTCAAAAAAATTTATAAATTAAAAAAAAAAAATTGAATAACACAATTTTTGAAAAAATTGTATAATCCAAGATTCTACTGAGTATAATTCAAATTATACGCGATATTTTTTCGGATTATATCCAGTGTAATCTTACGGGGTATAACTAGAAAAATTACTTGGTCAAATCGAAGATAACACTGATTATAATATGCAGTGTAATTTTGTTCTTCCGTGTATATTCAATAAATAAAATCCAATGTAAAAAAATTCAAAATTTGACGGAGCTTCAAATTTTTTACCAAAAGATTTTTTTATCCATGAAATTTTCATCCTAATTTTTCTTACATGATTAAAATCTTTCAAAAAACCCCTAAAATTTTTTTTTTTTAAATAAAAATTAAAAAAATTTTTAAAATATGTTTGCGAAAAGAAGTTCGATGCGACAAGCACAGAAAACATTTGACACGTCCCTTTAAAAAATTGAAAATAATAAAAAAACAAATTTATTACAATTTCAATACATATTTATACGATTACGTATATTATATATATATTTATATATATCTATATAATATTTATATAACACGCGGTCAATAAATTACAATAAATATTTATGATCCGCCGTATGTACAAAAGTTGTAACAATTATACATATATACCCCTTTAATTAAATTTAATTATTAATATCATTAATTATTCACAGGCGAAATTTTAATTTTATTCCTAGCTTATTGTAATTAATTAATTAATTAATTAATAATTTGCTTAATAAAGATAAAAAGGTGAGCTTCGAAAAATTTGGAAATAATTAAATATAATAAATGTATAATCAGTAATACTTAATTGAAAAAGAAAGAAGACCAAATTTGATTACCTATATAAATGGCCTTAAAAACTTTATTTAAAATTATTTATTTAGCATTAAACGCGTTAAACGATTGCGTATTAATTTACTGGCAGACGATCGAGTCTTTTGAAATCTTTACAACTATTATCATTAAAATTTACATCATTTATTATTTAAAAATAAAAAACCTATTAACAATTATAAGTAAATTCTATAAATTAACAATTAAATAACTAAACTCTAATTGCTTGATAATTAGCAATTATTGGCCAATTAGATAAATTAATTTTAAACAAATTTGATTGGCTTCTTTTGAAAGTACTATTATTAATTTGGTATTTGTTGTTTTTATTATTATCGTTACTTTTATTGCTGTTATCACTTTGGGTCACTCCCGCGCTGGGGGGTGAGCCCTCGGTAACAATCAGTACTCCTCTTCGTCTTCCTCGAATTCGTCTTCCGCTAGAATGCTGCAATAAAGGAGTACAACTAATTATTACGGTGAAGTATTTCGTTCTTTGTAAATTATTCTACCACTGAATTACATCGATTTATTTATCTCAGCGGCTTTTATCAAAAATATCTACTGAGTTAGATTAAATCGATCGATGTAATTCAGTAGAATAATTAATTGTTGTTTTTCTTCGAAGGTTATCTTTTGAGTTTTTAAGGAATTGTAAGTAACTTACTCCTCTTTTCTCGAATATTTATCGATCAGATTGCGACCTGGTCCTCCGCAGCTCTTCATTGGTGTGCAATGCCAATAAAATAACACAGCCAAGGATATTACGAATATTAATATCGGTATCACTATCGCCAGTACTAAGTGCCTCAGGTTTTGATTCCATGAATATCTGTAACAGTAAATGATATTTTTTTTTTTTTTTTTTTTTTTTTTTTCATTATTAGGTCAAGCTTACTCTGTACTTGACAAAAAATTTATAATAAAAACTCGATTATTGGAGTAAATTATTGACAATAAAAAAATTGTTTTCAAAGTAGTAGTAATTTTGCACTTTTTGTAGAAAAAATTTGAATATTTTCATAAGAAAAAATATTTAATTGGTAAATATTTACAAGTGGGGTCAACCATTTTAATTTTTATTTTTTTGAACGAAATTTTTATTTGATTCTATTGATATATTTTTTATTTTTAAGAGACACAAAAAAATGAACAATTAAAAAAAAAAAGTAAATTATCATAATTTTAACAAATTTTCAAAAAAATGTATAAATTTTGTAGAAAATTGTGATAATCAACTTTTTTTTTTAATCGTTTGTTTTTTATGTACTTTTCAAAAAAAAATATATCAAAAACATCAAAAAAAGAAAAAATAGAAATTTTAATCCAAAAAAATGAGAGCCAAAATTTTTTTCAACTTTTTAAGGCGAAAAGCTATCGAAATTTTTATTTTTTTCTTTCACGACATATTTTATCATAAATGTTCCGTAAAAATACGCAGAATCAAAAAAAAATTTGAAAATGTTAATTTTTCACCTAGTTAAGGATCAAAATGAGGTTGACCCCCACTTGTAAATAATTACATAAATTTTCCTATAAAAATTGATTAAGTGTAAGTTTCACAAAAATTTAGTACTTACACAGTAAAAAACTTTGCGTTATTGCGTCAAAAAATTGTGTGTTAAAAATTGTTGTGTTAGAATTTAACACTTTTATGTGTAAATTTAACATTCTTTGTGTTAAATTAACACAAAAAAGTGTTAAATCAATACAAAAAAGTGTTAAATCAACACAAAAAAGTGTTAAATATTTAACATAAAAATTTTTAACCCAAAATTTTTTGACGCATTGACGCAAAATTTTTTACTGTGTAATGTATTTCTTATAATACTGAGGTCATACACTTTTTATTCTATAGTATGAAGGTACAATTTCTTTTATTATTATCCAAGTTTGGTCGATATGAAGTACAAAGCATAAAACTGTTAATATTAATTTTTTTTAAATAAACCTTGAAAACTTGTATACTGAGAAAAAAAATTCACATGATTGAAGAAAAAAATTTAAATAAATTTCCTTAATCCAACATAATTTTGTAAATAAATGAAAGTAATGATTTTTTGGGTTAAAATTCTTCAATTCAATGTGTTATATATTTTAAACTATATAAAGACGCAGTGCTTTATAATTACCCGCTCCTTGAAAAAACAAAAGTATTCTCTAAATTTCAACGACAAATAAAATAAAAGTATAAAAAAAAAGCCAATTAAAAATCTTTATAAATTATTATTGATCACTGATTGAAAACAACGGTTGAACTCTACCGACAGAATAATTCGAATCGAGTCCTATTGGAATGCCATTGGAATTCTATTGTTTTCGGTCGAATTGAATCAAGTGCTTGAATCAATTTAATTAAGATGCATTGTTCGGATTTATTCTAAAAAAATTCGATGCCTGTTCTTTTTTTTTAAATTATCTTTTTTAGAACCATGGAAAATTTTGAAGTGTAGTAGAAAATAATTACCGAGAAACAACAGTCCCAGGGTACGTCCTACTGTAGAAGCAAGGAATTATTTTTCCCATATTACTGCGTCCAAATTCTTTAGCAAATACCGAGCAGTTAACTCGAGGAGGGTATCCGCATCCTTCGGTGTTTATGTAAAATTTCGTGTCAGTAACATCCCACGCTACGGAACCCAGTGGCTTGGTTATAAATTCGTCATAGGGCATTCGGGAGTAATTAACTCGTAACTGGTGACACCTCGTCGCTGCGCTTGTGCAACCTAAAAATTAAAACGTAATTAATTATTTTATTCAAGATTATAATAATAATAATTTTTGCTAAAATTTTTAAGATAAAAAATTTAGAGTGAAAAAATTAGTTTTGTTTTTATAGAACATAAAAACAATTTTTATTGTTAATAAAAATTGTTTTGACTAGTAAAATTTTTTTAAATAAATTATAAAATTTTTGTATAAAAAATTAGGAACTGCTCGGAAAAAAGTAAACAGTAAAATTCATTCGGATTCCAGTTAATTTTTATAGTTTCAAACAGTACAGCGGACATCTGGGTGGCAAAAATGTAAATATTACGAGTCTCTTATCTTAACAAATTACAGTTTCAAGCAGTAAAAATTGTCGTTTAAATATATAGTCTATATTATGAGGAGAAGGGGAAGATCTCTCACTCGGAGAATTTAACATTTGAAACAGTAAAAATTCTACTCTTAAAATATATATTTTACCAGTCCCAGCAAATCAATAATTATAGTTTGATTTTTAAACAGAAAAAAAAATTAACTTGAATCAAGTAAATAATTTTGAAGAATTTCATCTTTTTGATTTGAGTAAAAAAATTCTTAAACTAAGAAATTATTCAGGGTCTAAGTAAATTTTACTTGACTCAAGAATTTTTCGTCTTGATCCAAGACAATAAAACTCTTCAGAATTCTTTTCTTGGTTTAAGAATTTTTCTCTTGATTCAAGTTAATTTTTTTTTCTGTATAGCGTTGGGTTTAAAATTTACCATTTTACTTTGTAAATATTGACTTTGCTTGTAGAAATATTTAGTAACTGTAGTTTATACTTTTTACATATCATGCAATCATTTTTCAAGTACAAAATGATAAATATCAAAGTTAAAATTTTTAATTATTGTACTTTAAAATTTTCGACATTCACATAGCGAATATTACTATTTGAAATAGTAATTTTTTTCATGTAAAAAATGAATTGTAGCATTTAAATGATAAATATTACAAAGTGATTAATAAAATCACGATTTTAGTGTTTAAAATGGTAATTTTTAGAAGTTGATCATTATTTATTATAAATCGACTATTATTTATTACAGTTTCATTTTTTATAATTAATAATTTATAAAATTTGCCAATCTACTGAAAAAAAAACAATAATAATAATAAAATTAATAACCTTCTCTGCAACTAGCCCAGGAGCAATTTTTAAGTCCTTCAGCATAAACATGTTCGCTAACGACACAGGCAACAGGATGAGGTGAAAAATCGGCAAGTATCGTGGTGATGGCCGGTTCTACGACAAAAGGTATTAAAAAAAGGAACCCAAAAACCGCGAGTATCGCCATTGTACCGAGAAACAGCGAAGTATAAAATTTAGCTTTTTCCAAGAGCGTTAAAATTTGAATAGCCGGCAAATCGGTGGCTCCTCCAGCGCCAACTCCATTCGTTGTTGAATTGGGGTCGTCGATAATACTGGACTTGTCGTCCTCCTGCGCCCCCATAATCACCGTTGACTCGTCGGAATCAATGATTGATCTTTTTTTTGGGTCGATAAGACCCAACGATTTCCGTTTCAATTTATTTAGCTTCTCCAGCTTTCGTCCTTAACTCACACTTGCTCTTTTTTTTTTTTTTTCTTCGCCGACCGCGACGTATTGCTCGTAACTCCTCCTAAATATTTATCAGCCGTCGCGGGTCTGTAATTTATTTTATCCGATAAAAAAATAAATAAATAATTAATTTAATATTTAAAAGTAAAAATACAACTACAACTATTTATTTATAAAAATACTTGATGTAAAAATTAATTATTTAAGTCGGTCTCCTGCCAGTCTACGCGATAACCACTAGCAAGCCAATGAAAATACTATCAGTGTCCTAAAATAAATAATACCGATGATTATTATTATTATTATTATTTCCTATCTAGTCCATCAGTGTGTTCAGTGTTTGCCTAATCGATTTATATTTTATTTATTTATTAAATATTTATTTGCGTGAGAAAACTGTTATTTATAAATAATTTAAACTCTCAGCTGCATTGACGTGAAAGCGTGTCTATTTAGCGTTTTATTTTTAAAAATCCTTCACGTCCTTTCGTTAATCTCCATCCGCTGAACACGTGGCAACTTTTCCAAAATAGTTTTATTAAATCGGTCAAAATTTATTTTTTTTTTTCCTTTTTATTTTTTAACTTTTATCATTCATTTTGATATATTTTTATTTTTATTAAATCCTCTTTCATAATTATTAATATTTTATGGCAGTGCAAATAATATCCTGCACTAAAATCTGATTAATAAAAAATTTATAATAATTTTTTTTATGTTTTGTTTCTTTGTTTGTCAATTCAATATTAGATTTTTTAATAAAGATAATTTGAATCACGCGTTCCCCTCCCACTCCCTCTCACTCTCTTGCACTCTTTCAATAGTGCCCGCGTAGGGAGAAAATCGATTGGCGAGCCGGGCTCTCCTCCAAGAGGGGAATGCCTGTAATTTAAAAAACAAAAAATATTTTGATCAATTTACAAACAAAAATAATTATTTTTGCATTTAAAAAAAAAAAAAAAAAAAAAAAAAAAAAAAAAAAACTTACGTGACGGATCTCAGAGCGCCATAACAGAGTCTCCTCCCCCAGCGTCAGCCAAGTTGCCTGACATACTTTTATCAAGCTCGCTCTTGGCAATAGGGATCCCCTTGAACCGCATTTTCGCGTCGTCGCCCACGACAACAGTCCTCTGGCACAGAATCAATGTCAAGCAACTTACAACAAACAGGACACTGGGAAACACCAACGCAACAATGAATTCCTTCCAAGTGGTTTCCAGATCGAATTTACTGACGACTATTTCTGTCCTGTCTTTGGCAAAGAAGCAAGGAAACCTGGCCCGAGCATTGTGATCCGATCCGTCTTTTCCAAACTCGTGCAAAAACTCCTTACACTCGTCCCTCAGAGTGTTAACACACCCCTCAAGATTAATCATCAGCCGACTTTCATTAGCGATAATCAACGTATGTTCCGGCGGGAGCGCGTAATTCGCGTCGTCTAACGGCTTAGATGCGTACAAACTCAAGTAGGACAAGTAGGTAAAGTTAGTAAGATCAGTGAGCATCGTCTTCTCGAGGACCGAGCCGTTTATACAATCTACCGCTTCAACCCCCAAGCTGCTGTTGTAAATACCGTAGCAGGAAGCCATCAAAACATCTCCCCGATTTTCGTTCCAAATTTCCCTGCTGCTTTCGACATCAATCGCCCGCTCGCACTGGCTCAAATAAACTTTATCTCCACTAATCAGGATCATGTTCTTGTTGCGGGTCGGGATGTCAACGCACCGGCGGTCGCAGTTGTAGGGCGTTCTAATCCTTTCACAAGTTCCGCGGTTGCAATTAAACAAACCGTCTATGGCAATACAAGTTATCTTCCCTCGTCTTCCCGAGCACTTTAAAGGCGGATCTGTGTCACGAAAATTGCACTCGAAGGCGTCGGTAATGTTGATGCAAATCCCCGCGGTGCAGTTGAAAGTTCCCGTCAAGTTCCGACACTCGTCGGCGATACACTTTGACTTTTTAGCGTTTTCCTGGTCGATACCGTAGCACGTTTTGTTGGTGATGTTCGTGCAATTCCCAAGGAGGATCGTTGAGCCGTTGTTCCTCAAGTTAACGTGGATTTGGGTGCACGGGCCAGATGTTTTTGAGAGACACCACTCACCACAGCTGCCCCAGGAACAATTGTCGGCGTTTATGGTTCTTATTGTGGTGCACATCGCCGGAACTGGAGATATTCCCGAGGAAAAAGCTCGGGTGCTTGGCATATAAATCGCTACTGTTAGATAAACTAATGCCACTGATGAGAGGACTGCTGTCATCTGACATATGCAGATGGTGCCACATATCCGACCATCTTGAGGTGGGATCACCAGATCTTCGACTGGTATCGGTTTTCCCATACTGAGACAACTTTTTAATCACTGCTTAGGATATCACCATCACTGTTTTTTATTTTTTATTGTTTATATTTTTTTTTTTTTCGTCAATGATTATTTATTTTGATTTTATTGATTCGCCGAATTTGCGAAGAATTATCGAAGAAAAGTTACGATCAGTTTAAATATCCACGAGCCTCACCGGTCACATTACATTGAAAAGAGTTTGCGACGACGGTGCCACGGACGTTTTTGCCGCACCAGAAACAACTAATGAATGTATGAAAATTTTAAAATGCGCAATCGCGACCTGCACCAACATCGATCTGCGGATGCGCGTGATCCTCGACTCTAGATAATACTCACGGTTAAATCAATAATCGAGCCTGCGCTCTTATTACTTTTAGCTTTTTTATACCACGGGCTTTGCCGCAATGACGTCATTTTGGATTAAATCATTGGCTATTTCACAATAATGTTTTTTCATTGATAATTCTCCAGATTTACTTTCATTAAATTTTACATTTTATATTTTATTTTACTTTATTTATTTATTTTTTTTTATCTACTTGATTATAAAACTAATTAAGTTTCTTTCTCGAAATGAATTTATTTATTTATCTAAAACTAATTAGCTTTGAGGTTTTAATTCCGGGTGAAAATAAAAAAAAAACTAGAGTATTACGTGCAGCAAAAATGAGGACTGTGGTAGAGCACGAAACTCGGTTTTTATCGAACAAAACTCGTACTCATACTTTGCTTGTATGTTTTAATATTACAAAGTAGACAGCGTGGCGCCGGTATTGTGCACTGAAATAGTTTGCAGTTGCAATTATGCGTGTCGCGTGTACACGCTCACTTTATCATACTACGGATCGTTTTTAAATTATAATTTTCATAAATGTTTATTATTTTCATTAAATTTCAGGTATAAATTACATTACATTAAATTTTTTATTAATCTATCTTTACTTTTTTTTCCTTTAACGCGCATAATAATTACCCAATTTAATGTAATTGTTATCTCTCATGTTCTTTTGATGTATTTAAATAGATAAATCGATTTATTGCTTTTTCCTTATTATCATTATTATTTTTTTTTATTCTTCAGCTGACCTTTTAAATAATATTTACGTCATAAAAATATTTTATTGGAAATTTTAATCTATTGACATAAATTTTTTATTTTTATTTTAATTTATTTAAAAAATAAATTTTTACGTTTATTTTATTGCTTGTAATTTAAAAAAATTTTTTTTTTGATTTTAAATGACTACAAAAAATTGACAATAAAAGTCTTAAAACGCTAACAAAACTTGCCACGTGACAGCTCCTCGACATAATAAGAGTTAGAGCTGATACTTGTATGTAAATCGATGTACTTCCGGTCACTACCACTCAACGACACTTGTATACGCTCCAATTATGTCAATCAATTACTATTTCACGGCTATACACTATTTAAAGACATAATACTGTCCACACATTGTAACAATCTTTCCTTCTCGAGTTCTATTTTAATCCTTCATTCTATTTTTTTTAAATCAAAATAGCGCAGCCATTGAACCGACTCAAATAATTAATTCAAAATATATTTTTTCATAAACTAATTTTCACCGAAAAAAAAAAACAATAGTACCACAAAAAACTAAATTAATGAAAGATTGTTTACATGAGCTTTTATCATAAGAATTACAACCGCGTGCCCACATGTCACATGTTTAGATTTTTAATACAAACTAAAAAAATTAAATTTATAAAATCTTTATCGACTTATTAACAAGGTTGGTGATTAATAAATAAATATTGATATTTACTTACGTAATTTAGAAGGAGTTGTTAACTCGTTCACCGAAAAATGCTTACTTAACGCAGTAAAGCTTCATTCAGCCAAACAAATATGGCGGTTGCAGGGCTGAAAGCAGCGCCACCTCGAATTTGCCGTATCTCACTACTAAATCAATATCACGTTATCACTATACATATATTTATTTTTTATGATTATAAGCGTAACTATGACTATTATTAAAAACCCTCGGGGAGGTTTTTAAAAGTGTCTTATGGGTACTTTTAACCTCTGTCAAGCCTCGTTCTTGTCAACATAACTTCTATTCGTTTTTACTTGAATTTACTTTAACACAGTTTTATTACTGTAGAATGGAACAATGCCTTTCATCTTTAACCGAGGTCTGACTGAAGCCTGGATACTCTACTTACTACTTACTACTCGCTACGTTCCGAGTCATTTCATTAAATATCAAACATTAACTAATTTGTTGTACCTGATTTTTTTTTATGCTATTAAAAATAATAATAATAATAATAATAATTTTATTTGAATATTATTTACGAACAAACAAATTTAGGGTAGAGTCTAAAAATCTAAAGTATAAAAACACTTTATTGCTTGAATTAAATTGTATTGAGTAAATAAAAATAAAGATAGAGGTCAGCGAAGCTTTCGTGACAGAATTAAGGGATTGTATAAACAAAAACTAATCAGTGTCATTTGCTGTTTTACGATGTTGGAAATTTGTCTTCAGACTCATTTAGTCATCCTTTGACCCATTTAATATACTGGCGGTTTGCCAAAAGCCTTCTGGCTTTCTTACCTATTTTTTCTCTATTTACCAAATTGGAAGCCAACGGAAATTAATTGCCCTTCGATCTTGTTAATATTTTTATCGATTCAAATGCAAAAAGTAGTTTTACATTTTTGGCAAACAGACTTATCATTTAGTTTTTTTTTTTTTTTTTTTTTTTTTTTAAATCGGAGATGCGGCTAAGGGGGAGATAATTAAAAATATTGAACGAATTGGTATAAATATGAATACGAGTATTGGAAAAAAAGATGATACTTTGGGAGCACTTGGCGTGAGCCACAACCCTCGTTACACACCAACAATCTGGCAGTGTCTCGAGAAGGCCAAGTGCCATTGAGTTTGAATACGCTGGAGACTTTGAGTATGGATGGATCTCGAGAGATCTCAAGAAGACTTCAGGTGGTTCGTTAGGACGTTGGGGACATAATTTTTGTTTGTATCGACGGGTTACTTTTTTTAGCTCTAAGCTTTGCCATTATCGAACGTTCGAGTCATTAAAAAGCTCCGGGGAACCGATAATTAATTTGGTAATTTGATAGATTGCTGATATATCGTTATCGTTATTATTATTATTATCATTATTGTTAATAATTGAGGCTTGCGTGTCTACAAATTTTACAGAAAAAACGTTTATTTATCAACAAACTGGTGGAATAAAGCATGATACCCGAAATAAGACACCTACTTCGGCGTAGTGCCAATCTCGATCCCTAAGATTTCCCCAGAGCATAGAAATAATTTTTTTTGTATCTTATTTCTTGTCAGCAGCTTTGGAATTTTACTTTTATATTTATTAGAAGCTATTTATTTTTATTGGATTGTTTTATTGATATTTTCAATATAAAAATATTTTATTGTTATTATTATATTTATTTTTGTTTGTTTTTTTGTAAAGCTGAAAAAAGTTTTTCTTTATTCTATTTATTTGATGATTATTTGACCGAAAAATATAATACATAAATTATTTTTCATATTTTTTTTAGCTCAATAATAATTATAAATCATTTGGTATTTTAATTACAAAAATAATTATTGAAATTATTGATATTACTAATAATATTTAACTTAATGTTATTCATATAAGTAAAAATAATAATAATAATGTAATTGATCAAAGTAAATATTATTCAACTCTGAAATCTAGACGGAAAAGAAAACAAACTTCAGAAACTAACAATTGAAATAATAAAGCCCTCAAAAAGTTCTCTGAGATATTTGCACATTCAATGCACCGATTTTTTTTATATTTTTCAAAGAATCAAATAATTTTAAGTTTTTTGAGGAGTTAAATTTTTTATGGTCAGACTAAGTATCCTTATGTGAATCTTTTTTTTTATCTTCATGCACAAATTGTTGAATAATTTGGAATTTCTTTTCAAATTTACAAAAATAGGCTGTAATTTTAATAAAAACACACATTCTTTACATATCGACGGCCTAATTAGCAATTGATCCAACTCCTTATTTTTTAGAGGGTTATTTTTAAAAATTTTGATGTAACAATAGTCTAATTATAAATTATTTGAATGATCCAAACCAAAATATTATAACTCTATTAGATATTAAATTGTTTTTTAAAGATATAATAAATTTTGAACTAATTGTTTTTTCGTAAAAATGAAAGATTCTCTAAAATGGAGTTAGACAATTTGTAAATTGGAGCGTTGATATACAGAAAAAAATTGCTGACTCAAGAAAATATTTATCTTCAAAGTAAAATTTTTTTATCTAAAAAAATTTCTTATTACTCTAAAAAATTTCATTTTTTTTTTTTTTAATTTTCTTGTTTCAAATGAATTTTTTGTATGTACACGGAAAGAACAAGATGACACTGGATATCATCCCAGATTATACTCAGTGATATCTGTGGTGAAAAAAAATTTCTGATAGTAGCTAGAAAAATTCAGATTATACTGCGTGATATCTGGATTATACTCATTATAATCTGGATTATACTCATTGTAATCTGGATTATACTCATTGTAATTTGGATAATACCAGCTACTATCTGAAATTTTTTCCACTAGGTATAATCTGAGATGATATCCAGTGTCATCTTGTTCTTTCCATGTATATTTAAATATTTTTAAAATTTTATCTCTGATTTCCACTTAACGCAAATAAATCATTATTCTGACTGATTATGATAATCATCCGTATATTTGCATACAATCCAGAAGTAGTAGACCATACTATGTAATACAATTTAGCCATTTACTTTGATCCTGACGATAAATTTATTTGGTTGCCTCCAGCAACCAGTACATAATAATTATCGAATTAATCCGCGGTTTCTATTCAGCCTTTTAATCTAAAAATAGTTAAAATTAATTAACGACAAAAATAACCAGCCATATAAAAATGACAATTAAAATCTAAATAAAAAAAAAACCAACCTAACGAAATAATTAGTGAATTTTGATTTAACGATCAGCGGTATTACATTTACAAGCGATTTAATAACAAGAGTACATAAATATTTTTTCAGTTATTATTTGTGCAGACCATGAAAGATGAAATGTAGGTTTACGATTGTACTAAATCTCAGTAAATGATTTATATTTATACATAGATAGATACGTGTAGAGTGTGTAGTGTACAGTGGAAACAATATATTGTGCTGTAGGTTGTTCTCACTCATATCTCATCGCCTTATAAAATGTATATGTGTGACGAGAACGCCCTGAAAGTGTGGCGGTCGATGCTACTAGATGCCGTCGTCAGGGCGCTACGATCGCCCAGAAAATAAGCTCGCCCAAAAGCCCAAAGCTGCCTTGGACTGCAGTAGCCCGGCATCCGCCGACGCACCGTGTGTACCGTGAGCAACCACTCGTGGCCTGCCATGGTACGCTGACAACGGTGTTAGGCAACCACTGTAATCATCCCTCTAAAGAACAAACCAAACAAACAAACACTTACAGACATTACAGTACCACCCTTCTATAATTTTATTTTTAACTAATTTATTATTTAACAGATTCTATTCACTTTATTATACTCTTATTCTACTCTTATATTCTTTATTTTATCTAATAACTATTTTAATTAAATTTAATTAATTATTTTAACGGAAAAGCCCGCGCCAAAGAGTGATTCCGCGGAATTAATGTGTCAAGTATGAGGACACTAATTGGTAAGATCATGACTTTGAAGCAATAAATATCCTCGGAGCTCGAGAAAGTAGGATAAGTGAAGGTGGCGATACTTGTTTAGTGTTAACCAACCCGTTATAAAGTAGTTGTGCTAATTGTCAGATCAGACAAATGTGCTTAGTCGATCTGCTTAGTGTTAGATAAAATATGTGAAGAGCCCTGAGGGCTGTTGTGTAGTGTGCTCCGAGGACAACCAAGTATAAGATACAAAATAACAAAATAAATACTGTTATGATGATGCGGGGGAACAGGAAGAGGGTAAGTTATTTTTTCTTCTTTTTTACTTCTTTAAGTACAAGACTTCAATGACATTAATCCTACTGATACAACGAATCTTTTAAAGTTAAACGTCTGTTTTATACGATACTAAATTTTACAGGCATTTGATCATTTTTATAAATTTAAAAAAATTAATTTAAAGACTATTGATGAAATTTTTTCTAAAATAAAAAAAATGATTAAGTTTATCCTTTAAATTTTAACGATATTGAAATTAAGACACTTGATAATATTAAGAATTTTTTTAATATAAAAATTGTTACATAAGAAAATTAAAAAAAATTATTTTTTTAAACAAAAACAAAAAAATGGTCAAGTGTCTTTTTTTATCGTATCTTATCCAAATTTTAAAGATTGACAATCAAAATTTTTTAAGGCTTAATTTAAAAACTTGTCTTCAGTGTTAATGAAAATGCCTAACGCTATTGATTAATAAGTATGTTTGTATATTAAAGTTGATTTATCGAGTTATAAGTTGTTCCTTTACCCTCGAATCCGGTAGACTAATTCTAATCAGGAATTTCGTATCTTAGGGGATTTGAATTGATGAATATCATGGGTCTTTATTTAGACGGGTAAGACTAGACCGGCTTACATTGTACTGTATTGGGTGGATAAAAACCCGCGGCATTTGCTCGTATCGGTATGCTGTAAAAATAAACTGGTTATAAAATTAGAATAATCGATAAATTATTGAGTTATTTTATAAATTAATAATTAAAGTTTGCCTGTAACTATTCAGCTTTGTACTATTATTATTAACGTTTTTTTTTATCGTCGCGTGCTGCACTCACGTGTGCCGGAGAATTTAATGTCCTGTCCGGTAAATCATGGATTTGATAGTGCCCTCAATTGCCCGTATCTGCTAATGAGTGTCGAAGTTTCTTGGATTTGTTACGCTGCTATCAATTTTTTTTTAATGTAGCCTAGTATTTATATTTTAACATCTAAAATAAATAATAAAAATAAATTTATTCATATACGAGACTTTTAACGTATAAAATAAAATATACAATATATATACTTAATTCTCGATATGTAAAGGCATCGATTTAGTTAACCCTGAAGAATGGGTCGATGTCAGTTGACGCTACTATAAAAATTTACAATATTTATTTATATTAATTCGAGCTGAAATTATTTTTAAATAAAAAATTTCACAGATTAATCAGATGTCGGGCGTTTGACGTTCGTTATAAATAAAATTAGGAATAAATATCGACGAGTGTTAAGAAGCATCAGCCGCAACCACTGCCCCCGTTCACCAAGATGGCGGACGAAAAAGACCAGACGTTTTTAGAGAAGCTGCTGTTCTACACGACCGCGTTCTTCATCCTCCTTGGCACCTTCAGCCTCTTCGCCTTCCTCTTCTTGGTCCCCTTCGTCATCGACCCCGCCTTCACCACGATCTTTATGGATTTTGACACACGACCGGCCGAGTGTGTCACCATAGATGTTGAGTCACGTAGAGGTGAACAATCTCATTCACTCACTCACTCACTAAAAAATCTACACACTTACATATATATATATATTAATATAATATAAAACAAATACACAATTTAATAAGAATAAGAACCTTCAGATTGTTGTCATTGTTCGTACTGAGCCCCAATGTAAAAAGTTCTGTGCATGTCAGCTTTCGAACCAGCAATGTCAGTGTTTGCTTTCGTTCTCCCTGTAATTGATAAGATCTTTCTTCAGATCGAAAATTATCATCCATGTTTGTAGTTATGTGTGTTATTTTTGAATTTTCTGTCCAATTTTATTGTTGTTGGTCACCAAAGTTGTCTTTAATTTTAAAAGTCATGTGTCCCTTTGCCAATCTCATATTTGTTGACTCCAAATTATTTTTCTTCCTGCTTTTATGATATCACGAGTACCTAAACTAAAAAAAATAAATTAAATTTATTCAAAAGAAAAATTTTTTAACCAAAAAAATCATTTTGAAGAGTTTGATCATTTTAAATAAAAAAAAAAAAAAAAAATTGATTCAATTATTTTTTGTCTTAATTCAAAAGGAAGAAACTCTTTAAAATTATTTTTTTTTTGTTAAAGAATTTTTTTCTTGAATAAATTTAATTTTTTTTTTCAGTGTGCGCAGTTATACTGACATCAAGTACACAGAAAAAAAGGATATCTTGGCTCAAGAAAAATAGTCTTGCCTCAAGAACATTTTTATGAAAATGACAAATGTCTTGATTCAAGTAAATTATTTTCTTGATGAATATTTTGTTTCAAAAGTTTTAAATAATTTAATAAAATAAAGTAATATGTTACTGATGTATCAATAAATTCAAAGTTTATGTAAATGCTGTATAACAAAAAAAAAAAAAAATTTTTAAAAAAAAAGGAAAAAAAAAGATAAAAAACAGAAATAAAAAAAATTTAAACAATTTTAAAAATAAAAAAAAAAAAAAAAAAAAAGATTTAAAAAAACAAAAAAAAAAAAAAGAAAAAAAAAAAAAAAAAAATAAATAAAAAAATAAAATAACTTTATTTATAAAAACACTAAAATTAGCTTAACTATTATTGCTGTAAATTAATATTATAATCCGTAGTAATATATAATGATCAAGACAATAATTATTAGTCTGTCCTCGTACATCCATTAAATCATCAATTATCATAATTTAAATGAATTCAAACAATTATTTATTGCTATGACGACTGATGATGTAATCGTTGTAACAGGACACACTCATAATTATTTTCTTAATTATTACACATTGTTGTGGACTATAATAATTAACTAATCGAGATATTTGTACACATTTTTTAACTCTGTTAAATTAATTTTACAATTAATTTACCATTAGTTAAGTTTATTACAGCGTTTACACTCTTAAGTTAATTTAATACTTAATATTGCAATTAAATGTTTAATTTCTGTTGTCCTTACAGTACTAATGAAGGTAGAAAACCAACAAGACATTTACGAAGATGTAAATAAATACAAAAATGAAAAAAAAAAATTTCCTCTCAACCGAAAGAGTGTTTATTTAAATATATAATGGATATGAATGGAAACTTGGATAATTTAAAATTAATAAGTCCTGTACTTTTGAGTGAAAATGTTTTTTAACAAAATTTAAAAATAAATTTTTTTTGTAATTAAAATTTTTTAATATTAATAATTCAAATAATTTTTTTTTAGTTAAAAACAAAGTTTTTTTTTTTTAGTCCTAGAATAAATTTTTAAAGACCAAAATGTTCTTGTTTTAAGTTAACTTTTTTTTCTGTGTACTTGATTTTCTGCTGTAAATTATTTAAGTCGTGTATCAATCAAAAAGTTCGAATAATAAATGAGTAGCTTGGCACAATGAACTTTTACCAGTTGAAATAAATATATAAACTGAGTAGAGTGTCCATTGATTTTCGATAGATTATTTAATATCGCTCTTGACAAATGTATCTGGACATTTGTGCTCGCAAGTTTTGGCATCGAAAAGCTATTTATTGACAAATATCAATACAATGTAAGCTCTTGAACGAGCAAAATATCTCTTTAACCCTATTCACTTGAAAGGTTGAGTAGCAATGATAGAAATAAAAAAATTAGACACAGAAATGTAAAATAATATGATAAATACTATCTGAAGCGAGTTATTTCTTTGTAAAGTTGACAGACAATAATTCAATATCTCGTGATATCGTCCACGTGGTCAATGTGTACGCCTGCGTAAATATTTCCAAGCATGCATGTGTTTTGAATGTGTTTGGGCGTGTGTGGATTTGTTGTTCGTATATTGGTGTTAATGTTGATGGAAGTAAATAGTTTAACTGAAATTGAGCGTTGTCTTGTGTGTTATATAATGATGAGTCCAGGTGCTAGCAACTGCTCGTGGACCTCGTGTAGAGAAGGTTGTACCAAGGAACTTTACGATTGTACGCAAATACGCGTTAATTACAAACTACCAGTTAATGAAACTCAGTTAGATGGGACCGACAGGGAGGGCAGGGCGGGAGGAGGTGTCGAGGGCGACGAGGCCGGGTACAAGTCGAGATATGAACGTTCACCGAGGGATTACAATAATTACATCGAGGATTTTGACGACGAGTTTGATGAAGATGATATTGATAATAGACTGCCAAAACCTTTTCCTACAGGTATTGTGTATATCTTTTTTTTTTTTTTTAATATGCACGGAAAAAAGAAAAAAAAAAGTCTTGAGTCAAGCGTAAATTTTCTTAAATCAAGATAATCTTAAGAAAGATTGAAAATTTCGTGAATAAAGTTAAAATTTCTTGAACGAAGTTACATTTTTTTAAGCCAAGAAAATTTATTCTTGCTCCAAAATAACTTCGGTCTTCCTTATAATTTTTTTGGTTCAAGAAATTTTTTTTTTTTTGTGTAGAAAAATTACATTATATAATTTAACGTGGCTCTTCGTGATGAAAACTGGAAAAATTAAAGTCAGATTGTAATTATTACAGATTTTATAAAAATTACATTGTATTACATTACATTACATTGAAAGCTTTGAAAATTGACATTTAAAGTTTGAATTTAGAAAAATGTTATTACCAACTGTAATTTTTCTAGTTTTGAATATGACGGGACACTTATTACTATTTATAATGTAATTTTTCAAGTTTTCTTTTTTTCATGTGATGAATAAGATTTTTTCCACGAAATATGCAATTTTTTTTATACATAAATTTTCATAAAATTCTCATAAATTTTTGGTAAAAACTCCAAAATTTTTTTTTAAGTTAAAAAATTTTTTTTTTATATTTATTTTGTTTTATTAATTAATTTATTGCTTCCCAAGAGGATACATTACCCTATCAAGAGAATAATCACAAATATAATTTTTAGTCAAAAAATAAATAAAAAAATCAGTATGCAACATAAATTAACATTAAGCTTTAACAATTTTGATTAAAATACTCAATTTTCTATGGCTTTAGTTTATTAAAATTTTAAATTATTTGGAATACTTGAAGAGAATCACGTGATACCTTACAATATACATACGCGTGTAAAAACATTCTAACAAATTCGTAATTTTACTCCTAATTTTTTTTATATTTAAAATATACGAATTTAAATTTTTTGCGGCAAAATTTTTACATTTATAAGAAAATTAAATTGATTTAAAAGAAAAATATCATTGTGAAGAGTTTGATCATCTTAAATCAAGCAAAAAACATTGCTAAAGTAAGAAATTTTTTGTTCAAATAAATTTTATTAAATTCAAGAATTTTTCTACTTGATAAAAAATAAAAAAATCCTTAAAAATAAATCAAGTTAATTTTTTATTAATGTAAAAATTTTCTTTTCAATAACTTTCAATGTCTATAAATTTTTCCATCCATGTAATTTATTATAGGCTCTATAAAGTACCTCATTACGTTCTGGTTTACAAAACACATTAATGAGAAAAACTTGTCCTGTCATAAACATAAGAAAATTTTAAATTAAAACGAGTCTCTACTAAAAACTTTACTAAAAGTTATAAACTCTCTAAAACAAAGTCCTGTAAAGTAGAGCGTAACATATTTGAGTAAAAAAGTAAAATTATTAACGAAAAATTATGATAAATTATTGACTAAAAAAATATCGATAAAATTTTATCGATAATTCAATTTTGAACATAAAAGCTCAGGGGTATTCCGATAATTTACTTTTTTAAAATTACAGCCAACCAAAATTATATTATCTAAAATAAATTTTATCCCAGTAAATACATTACATAATTTTATGGTATATTAAATTAAATTATTAAAGTTTGAATTATATATTTTAAGAATTTTACAAATATCTATCGAGTAAATTCAGGTCATCGATTTTCCGGGGTGATTTTAAATTCAACGATATATATTTTTAAAATCGTCAATCAGTATAAAACGTTGATAATTTTACCAGGAAAAATAAAATAAATTTTTATTAATAAAATGTAACCTTTTCCAGGTCTGATGGGCAACGATTCCGAGTGGTATTTCACTGGTGCTAAATTATTTCCCAATGTAAAAGGCTGTGGATACCCTCCAATACTCAATTGCAGTATTTTTTACAAACAGTACACTAAAATAGGACATAATTTTAGTTGTTACTATTCTAAAATAGATCCTGGGATCGTATTGAGTGACCTTGATATGTGGCAGGTCTCTATTAAATATTACATTACTTTATTCACCTCTTTCCTCTAAGAGAGCCTTTACATATCGTATGATATTAATATTAACATCAATATTAATATTATAAAATATTTTCTCTGCCTACAAAAAAAAAAAAAAAAAAAAAAAAAAAAAAAAAACGATCAGTATTGCCCGTATCATTTAAATAAATAACGTCAACCACAGGAGCGATCACCTCTTCAATACTCTTGCTCAAAAAATCAGTCATTGAATTTTCCAGGAAAGAGCTTTAACGCAAAAAAAATAAAATCTGATGGACATTTATTGAGCTAAAAAATAAATGGTCTTGAGCTTAAACTTGCGGAAACATTGTAACCGAGACGATTTCAATTGTCGGTGGACAATGCCGTGACGATGTTGAATAGAGCGGACGGCTAAGTCGGAAACCATCATCTTTCTGATAAAGTACCATCAAAGAAAATTTTTTATTTTTATTATTATTATTATCATCATTTCTTCATAAGTCTACAGCACCTCTTTAATATTTTCCAATCTGAATTTAATTCCGCTCATGGTTTTTCTTTAAAACGTCAATCAATTGACAATTACTATTATCCACTGTCCTGGTTTTAATATTACTAGCGTAAAATAAATTTACAATATCTTTTTTTCATTATTTATTTTTATTGTAAGGTAGTAATAAATATAAATAACCTCTTGGCAATCGTTAAAACTTTTAAACTCGCTAACATTGTCCATAAAAACTAATAGTACAAACTCAAGAGTATTGATTTTTTTTTGCACAAAATTATATTTACTAAAACGATAAATGTAAAATATGAAAATGTGCATTTTGGAAGGAAATGAGGCTCTAGAATTTTTATTAACTAAAAAAAACCAATTATTTACTTTTTATGTCTTGCGCTGAAAGTTTCAATTCCTAGTGTGTTCCGCCGAGGGCGAGGATCATCGCGATATTTCGGGTCTTAGTGAACACAACTTACCGCATCTGCAAAGGGATGTTTGAATTTCAGTCATTGTTTAAGGGAAAGTTTGAACATGCACGTATTCTCTCTATTTTGCCGGTAGACTTTATAGAAAGCTACAATATAACTTTCTTCACGCTAAACAGGTTAGGAATTTGAACTTTCTACAAAGGGATGATGGAAATGAATCCACTCATGCGCTAACATTCGCAAACAATTGGAAAATTCTAACTTTACCTTTTCGATCTAATTTGGTTAAATAAATTTTCGTAAATAATTCCTACCGACAATAATAATAATTGTGTTAACAAATCCGATTACATCAATAAGTAGCTTATTTTCTACAAATAAATTCTATGTTATTTATAAAATTAATAGAGATAGCGAGTGTTTTTTATAAACTCAGGACCTTTTCTGATTATGCAAAAGTAGGGCTTGACCTATTTTGGCCTGGAATAAATTTAGTTGTGGCTTCACAAGTTGTATTTAAATACTATTTGGCTTAGCAGATTGAATAAATAAATACTTTGCGAAATTCGAACTTTTTTACGATACGTGAGTTTTAAAACTTAAAACCGCTGATTCAGCGAATTACCCATTAGAGATATTTCCAAAAACTTGAGTTTAAATTTGCATGAAATTTTATTGCTCACACACGGAAAAAAGTAAACTGTAATAAATAATTGTCGATTTATAATAAGTAATGATCAACTGCTAAAAATTACCATTTAAAACTTTTAACCTTTCTACATTACACAGTAAAAAATTTTGCATCAATGCGTCAAAAAATGTTGTGTTAAATATTTAACACTTTATTGTGTTAATTTAACGCGATAAATGTTAAATTTACACATAAAAGTGTTAAATATTTAACACAAAATTTTTTGACGTAATGACGCAAAATTTTTTACTGTGTAAATTCTGTAATATTAATATTTTTGCCGCCCCGATGTCCGCTTTACTGTTTGAAACTATAAAAATTAACCGAAATCCGAGTGAATTTTACAGTTTACTTTTTTCCGTGCATGAATTAAATATATGTAAAAAAAAAAAATATTTATACAGATCCTTGAAAAATTGAAGCTTCAATTCCTTCTTTTTATTTTCTTTATTTACGTTTAGTTTTTCACTTTACTGTAATTGTTGCTCGCGAAAATTCATTGAGCGTATTTTTTTTTCGTGAAAGTAAATACTCGGTGTTTTAATTCAATTTTTTTTTGTGAAAAGATGAAAGAAATCTTTGTGTTCACCGCATCGGCTTTATTACAGCGCAAAAAAAAAAAAGAATAATGATGATGATAAAAGAAAAAGATGTTTTAGAAACACGCTAAGTTTAACAAAATGCTCAATGCCTTTGGAAGGACTGAATAGAAAAAGCTGAGATAAAAAAGCAAAAAGAAAAAATTAATAATTGCGGAAATTCTGAGTATTGAAGTTGTGATAAAATTGACGTAAATATTTAAATGAAGATAAATACTCATCAGTTGAAATGAGAATTTAGCTGTATTATTTGTTGAACTGTGTGTGTGTGTGTGTGTGTGTCGATAAATGTATGAAATATGAATAAAAACATATGACTAAATAAAGGGTTAATCTCTAGGTTTATATGAACCTAGTGCTTGCGATGGCAATACCAATACCGTCTTTCATTATTTCGGTGATATATCTCACCTTCGCCTACTTCAAAATTTACAACGAAGACGAACAGAATTTGGTGGACAAAAACAGCGAAGGAGGCGATAGCGGCGTGGTGGGTGACAATGAGAATGCCACGCCGTTTCCACCCACGAGTGGTGCCGTCACCCCCGGAAGCGAGGCCTTCAGAGAAGACCTCGCGAGTTTCGGGCACCAGCTAAAGGTCGCGATGGCCGATGAGGTCAGCAGAGAGAGTCTTGATGGGATACCCAACTCTGTTTCTACTCAGGGGTAAGACCGCTTTTATCAATAAATATTTTTCTTTCGACGGAATTTCATTTATCAATATCAACTCGTTTTTGACTAAGACAAAAAATTTTTTTAAATATTTATTAGTTTTATGAATTGATTAACAAAAAAATAATAAAAATAAATTTTTTTCAACACTTGATAATTCTATTTAATTTATTTATAGTTCACTGTACTCTAAGAAAAAAAATTTATTGTTTAGAAATTAATGTAAATTTATTAATTTTTTGACAAAAAAAATGTCGATATTTTTTTTACTTGAATTAAGTAAAAATTACTTTAATTAATTCGAACAATTCTTCAAACAAGAAAATGTGTTCTCAATAATTATTGAGAATATATTTTTTAGTGTTAAGAAAAATTTGGTAATTATTTACAAGTGGGGTCAACCCAATTTTGGGCCATAATTAGTTGAAAAATTCACATTTTCTAATTTTTTTATGGCGCATTTATGATAAAAATGTCTTGAAAGGAAAAAATAAAGATTTCGATAGCTTTTCTGCCTTTAAAAGTTGGACAAAATTTTGGCTCTCATGTTTTTGGGTAAAATTTCTATTTTATGTTTTTTTGATATTTTCCATATATTTTTTTTCTGAAAAGTACATAAAAAAACGAACAATTTAAAGAAAAATGGATCAATTCTAAAAAAAAAAAAATTAACATGGCTAAGATGAGTTTACCTCACTTGTAAATAATTACCAAAAATTTTTTAATTACCAAAAAGTATTTCTCTCTCTAAGTGTGTCAAGACAAAGTTCATTTTTTAAAGACGAATTTCAAATAACAGTTATAATCACTTTAATTGATTCCATATCCGTTTTTATACTCACAAAAAGTAGCCACAGCATTTAAGCTATTAAACTGCGGGGCTACTTGACATTTAACTTGGCCAATACTTTACATTACTATATAGCAACCATTTTTTCTTCACAATTTATTATTAGAATTACTCGAACGTCTAAAATTTATGTATTACCAGAATTGCCATAAAATAGCTTGTAAATGGGCAAACTATTGCCAAATTTTTCTCCGAGTACCATTCGAATCTTGAAATATTTTCACCTCAGTAATTCCGTTCACGAAGCGGAAAATCCAACCAGAAATTTTATTTTCTTAAATTATAAATATTTTTAAAAGTTCTAAGATTTTTGTTTTTTTGAATAATTTTTAGTACTGTAAAATATTCCAAATTTTGTAGAATTTTTTGATGTAAAAATTGATACTAAGTACTGTAACTATGTCGATAATTTTCTGAAATATTTCACAAGTTTCTCAAGTTGAAGTATGTAAATTCCGAATACATAACTTTAACTATTTTTATAACAAAAAAAAACATTTATTTAAATTATTATTATTATCGCTATGTTATAATAATAATTTTGACATTTAATCTGAAAAGTATATAGATTTAATATAATCCATTTATATAAATTTATCGAAGCTATATAGACTTGCGATATCGCGAGTATTAAGTCTGAAGTATTTTAGTTTATTGGAAAATCTTTAGCGTACTATTTTCTCCGAATGCAATTTACTCAAGTTTAACGTTTACACGAGGACGGGATATTTCAGTGGAGGTGATGATGATAGAGGTAGAGAATCAGTTTAGTATATATGTATATACAAATATAAATAGTCGAGGTGAACTTTTAGCAGAATATTGGATGCTTGGAAATTTGCAAACCAACTCGATAATTCATTCATTCGTATTTAGTACGTTCGATATTTGATTTAATATTTTTAAAATAGTTAAATATTTAACGCGAAATAGAGCCTTGGCCCTAAGAATAGAGAAAATTGTGTTAATTGTAATTATCGAAGGACGCTGATGACTGAGTTAAGTACAAAGGGAGGAAAGAGTGAATCTAATAAGAAATAGCGGGAGATATTGAATTTGAACGAATACGGAAACTAAGAAGCAAGTTTAACAATTATGTAAGTCTCACGGGAACCATTTGGTGGCAATTTGCCTCTGGTGATGTCTGTGACATAACACGTTACATAAATTTGTATTATGTGCACTACATTTCACAAATTGATGCTGGTTATTGATGATATCAATAATCAATTGACCTAAATTCTCCGAATAGTCTTGTTAACAATTCTGCATCATTATTTTAAACTTTATTAATTAATCGGCTTATTGTCAAATGTTATCATTTAGTGTTACTATACTCTCCAATTTTAATGTGAAATATACTTTATATTATTATTATTATTATTTTAATCATAGTTCAAAAATTTATGAAAAACAAAAATGTATTGCGCAAAAAATATCTCTTTAACTTAAAAAAATTTTTTAATTTTTTGGGAAAATTAAAGCATGAAAATTTTTTTATTGTTGTTTTTGAATTAAAAAAATTTTTTTAATTATCTAAATTGTATTGGCTACCAACCATGCAGTCACTATATGACAACCGTGACTCGTGAACTATAGAAAATTTAAATTTTGCTTTGTTAAATAATGTACTTTCTTAAATATTGAAATATTTAAAGATATAAGCTCATCCTGATACTACACTCATCAAGAGCTTTTATTTGAGTACCCACATGCATTTTGATATATTTTTTATATATAAATATATGTAATATATATAAATATATGAAAAATTGATGTAGGTACTCAAATGAAAGCTCTTGATGAGTGTAACATCGGGATGAGCTTATATCTTTAAAAATGTCAATAGTTCACAAGATACAAGATAATTTCGTAATTATGTACCGAGAGATAGACCATTTTCAAATGCAGCCTAAATACTTATCATAATAAATTAACTATTGATGAGAATGATATGGAACTTTAAAAAGGCATAACTCCTGGTCAAGACTTTTCCAACGATACCAAATTTAACCATAAAAACCAATTTTATCACTGGCCACAAAATTTTGCTTATTCTCTTAATAATGTAAATTTTAAAATATCAAAAGTAAATTTTTTAAATTGTAAGAGTATTTTAAAAATTTTTTTTAGTTAAGAAAAATTAATCTTCTGGTCTACCGAACAAGAAAATAATTTATTTAATTAATGCTCTTACCGCATGAGTGAGAGTGTGTTAAATCTAATTTACAGAATAAAAATACACATCAATTTTTAAACAGATAAACAAAAATAAAAACATTTGATACATAAATACGAAAAAAAATCGACAGCCTGATTCATATAATAGATCTAAGAAAATGTGAATATCGCTTAGCAATATTATATACAAAAGTATTTATGTTTAAAATAAGTAGATTGAGGTAAGTTATGGAGAGTTCGTGCGGGTTTTAAATCGATGGTTGATGTCCTTGTAAAGTTTTCCTGGTGCATTCGCTTACATTTAGGATATAAACGCCCGATTTGCACAGGTTGTTATTCTAGTTGTGGGGTGAAATTGAGTTATATGAGCTTTATTAAATTTGTAAATATTTAAACACATACCAGCAGAGTGGTTTATTGTGTAGGGTTACCGATCGATAAAAATAAATGCTTTGTCTTGTATTACTTTTTAATACTTCTAATGCACAGGTGTGTAAGTAAAGCGTTTATTTTTTATTATTGGATTAAATGTGTAAGAACATTGGTGAGAAGGTCATAAAGTATAATAAGCTTAATATTTAAACTTCAATACTTCTGTCGCTTGAATTTATTTATGTTTAATAATCTGATGGGCTGACAAGTTAACACTTTAAGTCCGATCAAATACAATCATTATAAAAATATTTTTATCTTTATAATAATTCCTTAATTTATTTTTTGAGAGTGTGAAAACTGTCAAGTTAATAATCTAAGAATTTTTTTTTTATTTTTAAATATCCGAAGTATTAAATTTTTAAAGTTACAATTAAAAATATGAGAAATTTATTTCAAATGTATTAATTAAAAGTCATAAGTAAACTTTTGATTTTTAGAATGAATGTCAAGGCTTATTTAATAATTTTATTTTACAATTTTATGGCTTAGTTTTTTAAATCATGAGTTTTTTTTTAAATTTGAGGGTAATTTCTCATTTTCGATCGATTGCAATTAAGCCAATATTAGTCACATCTTTAACGAGTTTGGAAGTAGAAGAAAACAAATTAGTTTGATGGAAAATAAGTGTTTAATTATTGAGCTGAAAGCTTACGCGAAAACAACTTTAATTAATTAATATGTGAGTAAAATATTTCTTTCAATTAAAAATAAGTTTTAAATTTGGAGAGTAAGTTTTTTAAAAAAGTTTACTTGAGTCTAAAAAATTAACAAAGACGATCAAAATAGTTTTGGCCTAAGTAAAATTTTTCTTGCAGAAAAATAATTTTTTCCACTACACGGCGAAAAATCATAGGGATTTTTCCTATTTTTGCATAGGAAAAATTCCTATGTTGACAGAAATTAAAAATATTTATCATCAAGAAATTCGGAGTTTTTTCGGAAAATCTAAAAAATAACGATGAAGATAGGTTCGAATATTTTTTTTCTATTTTTTCCCAAAAAGAGCATTTAATAAAAAAAATTTTGAAGAAAAAAACGTCCCGATAAGTCAATTTTTGAAAAAGTTATGGCAATTTAAACCACACCGTCCATAATCTGCTGGATTTTTAATTTTTTCGAAATCTAAAGCAAAATTTGAAAAAAATTTCCTCGAATTTTTTTATGACAAATCGACTGTATATCACTGTTTTACTTTTAAATTATATAAAATTGCTCGAATGAGAAAATTGTTATGTAAATTTGTAATTATTAAATTAAGTTACATAAATTTTAGTGATAAATAAATTTTTCCTATATCACATGGATATTTCTATCATGTTAATAAAGAAAAAATTCCTATGTTAACATTGGAAAAATTTCTATGTCAACATAAGAATTTTTCCTATGCAAAAATACGTGTAGAAAATTTTACGTCGTTCAAGTTTACTATTGTCATCATAATTATTTTTTTTTTTTTTGAGTAAAGAATTTTTTTTCTTCATTCAAAAAAAAAGAACTAGTTTTTTTTTTCTTGTAAATTTTTATCAAATGAAAGCAATTTTTTAAAAGTTATTGAAGTTATTTTTAGTGAAAATTGATTTTTATCAGAATCATTTCATTATTTAAACATTTAAAAATTTTTAAATTAATTTTTTTTTTCTAATTATGAAATAATAATAAACACCTATCGTGTAATAGGTCAAATACTAATGTGTAATTGTACTGCATGTAGAGTAAAACAATGAAAAATAAAAAAAAGCATGATTGACTTCTGACAAACTCTAAAAATGAGGTTGTTATTCCAGTTTATTAAATGAGTAAAGTTAAAGAATGAAAAAATAAATAATAAGAGGCATTTAACATTGAGACAGGTGAAATTAATTGCTTTACCTTTAGCACTTGATCGTGATATTGCAACCGGTGTAACTCTGTCCTAGTCTATACTTGCAGGAGCATTAATAGCCATTCTCATGTTCATGTTCTACTGACATTGTGCTCTCATTGTTCTATGCATGTTATACTAGCATAGATTCCAATCACGAATATACACTATGTATGTTTACCATCAGTTATAATACTTCTTCCTCTACTTATTATTTTCACATCAGTTAAATATTTAGGTCAATTATCAAGTGATCCTCGTAATAAAATTATTTTACTTGTTATTAATATTTTAAAAACGGAGCTTTTATTCACGTCAATATTTAATTTAGCTAATTAAATGGAATATAAGTATACAAACAAGTAGATACGAAGGTTCGGTAGCAACTAGCACATGTCCTTTTAAATTTTGAAATTAAATTCTGAAATCCTTTAAATTAAGGATTGAAGTAATATTTTCAAAAATTTTATTTTTTTAAGTAAATTCTGTTTTAGATTACTCAATTTTAACATTTATTGAAAAGTCATCAAAAAAATAAAATTTATAAAAATACAATTACTACAGTCAAGTCTTCAAGACATAAGGTTGAATTCATCACAAATTTTAGAAACTCATCAGTGAATTTTTATTATATTAAAAATTACAAATGATTTTTAGAAATAAAAAACGTAAATAAACTATCATATAAAAAAAATTCACCAAAAAATTCCACACGTAGAAATTTTAAAAATTTCTTGATGAATTTTTTAAATATTCTTTCTAAGCATCAATGTATTGTTTTTTTTTAATTAAAAATTTAAAAAGAGATGTCTATTGAAATTGTCAAATATTTGATCATTTTTATGATTTTTTTTTAATAAAAAATGATTGTAAACAAAATTTACAAAAAAATTGGACATATAAAAATAAAAAAAAGCTATAAGTGCAATTTTTAAATTATCTTTTTAGCATTAATTTATTTTTTCAAAAAAACTAAAAAACAGATATATTTTATGGTTAAATGTGGTATCTTCGGCTGCATTAAAAAATGCTCTATCTCTAGATAAATAATTAAGAAATGACCTTGTATCTTGTGAACTATTGACAATTTTAAAGATATAAGCTCATCCCGATGTTACACTCATCAAAACCTTTCATTTGAGTACCCACATTATTTTTTCATATATTTATATATATATATTATATATATGTATATATGAAAAATATATAAAAAATGGATGTGGGTACTCAAATGAAAGCTCTTGATGAGTGTCACATCGGGATGAGCTTACATTTTAAAAAAAGTTAACAGTTAAAATAGTACAGTGCAATTTAATGAAAGTCATTATTTAATAAAGCAAAACTTAATTTATTTATAGTTCACAAATCACGGCAATCACACAGTGACTGCAAGGTTGCTAGACTTGGTATATTTTATTAAATAAAAACAATTTACGACTCCATTAATTTAATAGAATAATTTATTATTTAAAATTGAAAAATTGAACTAATTTTCCATTTTTTAGGTAATCTTTCTTGTAAATATTTTTTCATGTCAAAAATTAGACATTATGTAAATTTGTCTAATTAAAAATAAAACAAGAACTTTGATTTATTAAAAAAAATTAGATATTTATTAAATAGATAATTTAATATTAAAAAAAAATTTTTTTTTTTTCATTGAAAACAAGGAACTTGAGCAAGATGATGACGACGAGTATCTTAACTCCGGCTGGGCCGACAGCGGCAGTTTGAAACGACAATTTCAAGGATTGAACAACATTTCATGGAAGCCCAAGTAGATAAAAAAAAGTATATACAATACAATACAATACAATAAAAAGCAGCCGATTCAAATCCGCGGACAGTGAAGAGGATCAACAAAATACTTGGCACAAGTATAATTTATTGTTTCCTTTGTACGAAGATACTTATCGCGGTGATAAAGATTTAATCGGAAACCACTTTATTGTATTCTACACATTACGGAGTGAACCAGAAAAAAAAAAAAAACTTAACTTCTGTATCGGGGAAATAAAAAGATTTAGCGCATATAATAAAATAATAATGTGAGGGGGCGTTATTGTTAACTTTAGTTATCCTCCGTTATCTGCCTGCTAATCATACGGGTAAATATGAGAAACATATTGGACTTTCAACGAATTTTTTCAAAGTTATGAACGATTACAATAATGACAAGGTGATATTCGTTGAGTTTGAGGAGTTAAATAGGATTTGACGTTAATAATTGTTTAAATAAATAAAAATCAAGTCTGGTTCACTCTGATATTAAATTTTATAAGAGAGTATGATTTGCAGTACTGAAAAATCACATTTAATAAATGCTATATAAAAAATAAATAAATAAAATCTAAATAATTAAGTGCATAAATGATAAATAATGTTAAATTATTAAATAAAAAATTTAATAATTCGCTTGTTGTGGGATCATATGCATTCATTCACCGTTGCATCTTAGTATCAGATAGGTAATAAATTTATTAAAATAAAATCGCTCCACGCCAACACAATTTATGAATAATTAAATATAAATAAATAAAATAAAAAAACAATATATAAGACTAAAAAAAATTCTTGATAACGGCAAATATTGATGTAATGCTCATTACTTGAAACATTTAAGAAAAAACAGTCCATTATTTTATTTTATTTTATTAATCTGATACAAAAAAAAAAAAAAAAAAAAAAAACAAATTACCTAATTGACTTTCCCGGCCGTCCAATTAATTAATCAGGCTGTCATTTTTAAATCACTCATGTACATTTGTGTGATTTGGTAAAATTAACATGCGTAAATGTTTAAGCGTATTTTATTTTTATTTTTAATTGTAATTGAAAAATAAAAAAAAATTTTGTAATGAGCATTGTTTGGATGAATAAAAAAAAATTTTATTTTTTCTTAATTAATTATATAAGGGGGATAATAGCCACTGTGAGGATCGAAAAAAATAGGTGATTTTCGAAAATTAATTACTCAAAAACGGTACGGTGAATTGATCTGAAATTTTGGTGGTGAATTATTAATATATTTATCTTTCGATAAAAAAAAATTCCATAAATTTCTTGAAATATGCTTTTATTTTTTCCCGTGTAGTTTCGAAAAAAACGTGTTTTCGTCGGAATTTTTTATATTAAAAATATTTATTGACATATTTAAATTTGTACATCAGTTTTTGCAATTCTATCAAATATTGTTTGTTATTATAAATTTATATGATTTTTACATGTTTTAATTATTATTTTATTTTTTTAGGTAAAAAATTTTTATTAAAAAATCTAAATAAATATAAGTTACACGGAAAGAACAAGATGACACTGGATATCATCCCAGATTTTACTGAGTGAAAAAAAAATTTCAGATAGTAGCTGGTATAATCCAGATTACAATGAGTATAATCCAGATTATAACGAGTATAATCCAGATTATAATGAGTATAATCCAGATTATAATGAGTATAATCCAGATTATAATAAGTATATTCCAGATTATAATGAGTATAATCCAGATTATAATGAGTATAATCCAGATTATAATGAGTATAATCCAGATTATAATGAGTATAATCCAGATTATAATGAGTATAATCCAGATTAAAAAAAAAAAAAAATTTTTTTTTTGAAATTTTACAGTGGGCTATCCCTCTTAACAATGCTCAAAATAAAAATCAGTATTGCAAATTTTTTAATTTTATTATCATAAATTTTATAAAATTGACACACAATGTAATTGAGTGCTTGAGAATTTATAAATTTGCCTGGACGCACATAACAATTACACAATCATATTATACACTTGACACATATATGCTATCATAAATAAATAAATAAAAAAATAAAATAAAATAAATAAAGAAAACTAAATTGTTTTTATGAATTAAGAACAAGTTGTCTGTGATCTACAATAATTGAAATAAAAATAAATAAAATAAAATAAAATAAATAAATAAATGTATAAAAAAGTATTGAGGAGTTTAAAACAAATAATGTATAAAAATAATTAAATATAAAACGTTAGCGAAACAATTACTGGATTGGACGTACAAGTTTTTAAAAAATGCTTACTTAATGCGAGGTTGCAACGCCTGTTTTAAACATATACATATAAATATATAAATATATATATATACATATAAATAAATAAATAAATATAAATATAAATATAATTAGGCATTGCATACAATAAATGTGCCCGTCAGTTTTTAAAAAAAAATTGCCACGGCTATTTTTCGTTTATTTGCGATGTAAAATAATAATTTAAAAAATTAATGCCGTAAAAAAACGAATTTGGTAATTAAAATAAAAGCAGCGATAATTTGTCGATTGATAATAAGTAATTGAATAAAATATAAATAAATATAGTAATTTTTTTAGATAAATAGAAGCTCAAAACACCAAATCATTCCTTCCACCCGCTCCGGCCGTGTATTTATTGACTACTGTACCGCGTCTCATATCGATTTATTGAATAATTAATGCACTTACTGTACTGTACATCATAAATTTAAAAAAACTAAAAGAAAAAATTAAGAAAAAAATAAATAAATCACCGCCAAGTAATTATTTCATAACGTTATTAAATGTTTACAATAATTTTTGTACTGTTTAGCACACAACTCACGTAATAATGTATATTTCAATTAAAATATATATTATTTACTCAATTATAATATTTAATATTTATGTAAAATATATATAAATATATATTATTAAGTTTATTACTTGTCATTGACGTAAAAATTTTTATTTAGAGTGAATGGCGTATATGATGGCTTTCTGCGGTTAATTAATAAAAAATAATGTTGTCAAAGCTTTGATATTATTCGTTTATATTTATTCTGTATTTCATTTATAACTCAATATATTATACATTATGTTATTTGATAATACTTTTATTTATTATTCATCTTCTAATGTTCCTTTGAATTCGTCGAGCTCGTCTTTCTGCAACAGATGTAATTATTTTTTTTTTTTTTAGAATTTTTATTCATAAGTTTTATATTTAAATATAAGAAATTAAGATAAAATCAGAAAATGAACGATATGTTGTCATCTTTAGTTCAGGACTCTAGCCAGAATTCATCAAGTAAAATTGGTATTTTTTAGGTAGATTTTATAGATATCAATCTTTTGTTTTGGTCCTCATGACAGAATTTACTCGGTATTTTGTCGTAATATCTCTTGACTAATAAAGTGCAAAAATTACGTTAGTTAAAAAATTTATATATGTATGTAATATCGTGTTCCAGATGCCATAAGGGCGAATAATAAAAATTCCATTTTTTTTCAAGTCCAAAAAAATTTTTAGTTTGAAAAAAAATTTTTTTTTGCATTTCTGCACGTTTCATGAAAAAATACATCGGTTTCAAAAAAAAAAATTTTTTCTACGTCCTTATAGCTACTGGGACCCACCTCGGATGCCATAAGGGCATATAAAAAATTTTCTTTCGGGAATCAACGTATTTTTATATGAAACGTGAAGAAATGCAAAAAAAAAAAAAATTTTCTCTAAACTTAAAATTTTTTTTGGACTTTCTTGGATTTTCTTTGGACAATAACCTTAAATGAGTTTGAAGATGAGCGAAATCTGTCAATAAGTGTAGAAATGATGGCTCTTCAAAATTATCAAAATAGTGAAAATTATATTAATTCATTCTATGAAATCTACCTTCCATTTGGGGTGTTTTTTTTTTATTGTAAATTTATTTAAAAATTTTTCTTACCAGTAGAATTACTTTTAAGACTGAATAATTGGTTTTAAATCCGTTTAAATAGTTGAATCTGTAAAAAAAAAAGAAATAATATTTATTAAGCTCATTTTGATTAATTGAAACATGAAACTTTTGTGTGATTATATGATCAGAATTTTTTGACATCAAGTTTTTGTCAGAAAAGGTAAGGAAGAACAATTCATCATTCATTTTATCTATAGTGCTACTAATTGACTAGTGATATTTACGTTTACTTGATAATTAATTTTTTTTTCAATTGAAATTCGATTGCAAGTAAAAAATTCATGACCAATTTTAATGATCCATCAAAATAAATATATTTCAGTGGATTGAAAATTAATTTAGAATAATTCTTACCAATGCAACTTCAGTGTGAATTAAATAATTGAATCGAGATCCTTGAACTTGAAAACTCGAAACTATAAAAAATTTTTTTTTATTAATTTTATGTTAAAATAAAAAAATTTTTTTTTGCGTAAGATAAAAATATATTCAGATTTAATTTTCGCATCAAATAAAAATCAGCAATAATTTTGCCTCGGAGATCGTCATTCATTATAAAAAAGTATATTTACTTTGATAAAAAGTGAAAATGTAAATTTTTTTTGGAATAAAAAAATCGAATCAATTTATCAAGAGATTTAACTTCCCGAAAAAAAAAATTTTTATACGCCCTTATGGCATCTGGAACGCGATATTTAAATAATTAATCGGATATACATTTTAAGTTCAACTACAGGCAAAATTTTTAGTTTTATATATTATAGAAATTTTTATCAATTCAGGGTTATTTAATTTACCCTTAAAATACTCTAATGTAAATCACTTCAATTGTATGTATATTCAAATTGCATAGTAATTCAAGTATTTTATGCATATTTTCTTATTACCATTTGGCGTTAGCCTTGGCATAATTGTCAATGAACTAAACTAAATTAATAACTACATAATATTCAGAATTTACACTTACAAATTCAATAAAACTTCCGATGATTCCTTCTGAGCTATCGCAAACTTCTCCTTTTAATTGGGAGCTGTAAAAAAATTTGTTATTTTAATAGAAAGTAATTTGTAAAAATTGAATTAATCCTTTAATTTTTATAAAAAAAAATCAGTGAAAATTTTGACATCAATGTCAATCAGTCCCGAAAGATGTAAGCATCATATTTATTTATTTAAACGAAAATTGACTTTGTGCATATTGGTAATACAATTTTTTTTTTTTTTTTTTGGAGAAAATTTAATATGAATAAAATTATAAAAAAATTATAATCTAATATATATACGTATTAATAGAAATTTAGTCAATAATACGAAAAAATAATTTAGTCATTTAATTTTATTGATATTTTAGTAAAAGTTTCTATTGATATTTTTAAAAAAATTATTTCAACTAATTATTAGTTATTAGTAAATTAAATTTTGACAAGTCACTTACCAACTCTGCGCTTTCAAATTAAATCCGCTCATCCATTTTTATTTTTGTTGGCCTCAAGCTAAAAAAAAAAGAAAAATAAATCTGATTAATATTCAATTGGATATAGAACAGAAGTTTTATTTGAAAATATAAAAAATCAGTTTGAAAAGTGACATCAACGTTAATCAGTCCCGAAAGATGTAGGCATCATATAAATTCAATAAAACTATTTTCAACAAATTAAATAAATGAACTGTTGAATAAACTTACCAAAAAAAAATATCCAAGAGTTCCTACTTCATTGTTGAAGCTCTGATTTTCCTCTGTAACGTCACTATCCACCTCGTTGTCATTATTGATCTGCATAATAAAAATACTTTGTTAAATACTAAAAATAACAGCTCGCATATGAATTGTTAAAGATAACATATAAAATTTATTCAGTACACGTTGGGATAATTGAACATCAATATTTTCAGACCCGAAAGATAGAATCATCATTTTAAATTTTATAATTTTTTTTTTAACTATAAATTCAAGTAAATTTAATAAAAATAAATATTTATCACTTACGGAATTATAAATCCAGTGGAATTGAAACGCTGACAGTAAAATATTGATCTTGACACAAAACATCTGGTATGTTAAATAAATTCCATGTCTCAATAAACTGCTATTGCTGTGACCTGAAATTGAGTAAAAAAAAATTACAACATGTTCGCTATAAATACATTTTTTTTTTTCCAAAATAATTTACTGATATTTTGTCCAATACAAACTTAAACTCGTTTGAATTTATTGATTAAAAAATAAAATATTAATGATAATTTAATGGAATATGTATGGCTGAGAAAACCAATTACCAAACAATATGGCTTTTTATTTATGAGGGCAAGAGAAAAGTATCAATTGTACGAATAAAAAAAGAAAAAAAAAAGGAAAATAAATAAGAATATCAGATGAAATAAACGTGATTTGTTATTAAGTACGACGTAGAAGCGCTATTAAAGAAGAGAATATTGCCAGTGGCAATCTGATACTGGTAGAAAGTATAGATTTATATTCAAAGATACTAAATCATCCCCATTCCCTTTTTTAATTTAAATACCATACTTTTGAATGAATAAACACAATTTAATTGCCTAGCACAGCTCAGATTTTTAAAAAATAAACCGCGACAACCATCAGATAATAAATCGTGTATCAGCATATATATATTTAGGTTGTCTTCGGTAACAATTCAAGCTCTGAGCTGCTGTTAAATCCAACAAAAATTCGTTAGTTTTCTCGTTATATTGTTTGTGAGATATAGATAGGTTTTTTTCATACTTATTTTTTATGAATGCTTCATTGTAATGATTAATTATAGATATACCTACATTGTGGATAATTTTCAATCAATTCTCCATAACTGCAGACAGTGAAAAGGTAAATAATACATTTATTATTAGCAAAATATTATTTTGCGTTGAGACATTTTTTTTTTCCATTGAAGGTACAAAATTACCTCAAGTTTTTTTTTTTTAATTTAATTAATTGAAAAAAATCATACTAAAAAAAATATTGCAATTAAAAGTTAAGAACTTGTATTGCTAATTTTTTTTAAAATCAAAATTAATAAAATACAGTACCCAGTACTTGCAATTTTTAATTTATAAATTAACTTTAAGACAAAATACTGTTAAAAATTAATTATTATTAATTTAATAATTAAATATTATTAAGAAACAATTATAATATTAAAATGTACATACAATAAAATAATAAAATTATGTAAGTTGTTACACGGTCTGTGCCTTGGCATATGATAATAATAATAATAATAATAATAATAATAATAATAATAATAATAATAATAATAATAATATTTTTTTGTATTAAAAGTAATACGTTCAACTTTGAAACCTGTTTAACTACTGGGTACTTTACCTTAGTGATTTTTTTTTAAATAAAAAATTTTAAGTTATTTTCAATGAAAGTTCAAAAAAATTCAATTTCATTGATTTATTGTAAAAAAAATAAATAAATAAAAAAATTAAAAAAAAAAATAAAATTATAAATAAATATCAAGTTGGAATAAATTCTGCTTGATAATTAAAAAATTAAAAATAAATGTTACTGAAGATAAAAATAAAAAAATAAATTCCTGTAAAAAATATATGTATATATTATAAAATATTTAAATTCCCCCCAAATATATAATTATTTATTAAATGTTTGAGAAAGGTTTTTTTTTTTTTTTTTTTTAAATTGAATAGTAAAACATTTTTGCAAAACTACTCACCTCATAGTGGACTAGTGGAATTCATTGACAAGTGGATTCAAGAAAGAAAGATAATCTTGTGATTGCTGTTCCATCCGCCGTTAAAGAATGTTGTAATAAAATTCTCAAAATTGATATTGTAGAAGATACTTGTAATATCTGAATGTCTCTTTTTCCAAAGCTAAGTCGTGATATTTTTTCAAAGTCAATTAGAAGAATTGAAGACTGTATATATCAAGAGATCTAATAAAATCATGAGTATTGATAGAAAAAAAAAAATTTTTTTTATATTCATTTGCTTTTTAAATTTTATTGATAAATTGTTTCAAGCAAGTTAATAATAATTAGCGTGAGACAAATTCACATCTAGTGTGACAATGAAATTAAAAATAATTGAATAAGGTATTAAATAACTATTTAGTTATATCGCTATCAGCAGAACTGTCATTACCATCTATTTTTCTTTTAAATCATATTATTTTCATAAAAAATTGCATGTAAACATACACATTGTCGTATATAGATCATGTATTAATAAATAATGCAGTTAATTTTGAAAAAGTTTTCCAATCTCCAAAATTACGATGAAAAAAATATGATTTTAATTTTTTATTCATTTAGTACAATCGTGTGTCACGATTTTTCAGATACTTACATACTAACCATGAAAAAATTTTATTATCCAGAGTTTACACGATAATAAAATTATTAAATATTTTTATTCGATTTATTAGTACTAATTTTTCAAGACAATAATAATATTAATTAAATAATTGTTCAATCAATTCAGAATTAAGATAATTTGATGAATGTCAAATAAACTCTAATTATTTTTTTTTTTAAACCACCACAAAGAATTATTTTATACACCCTAGATAAATATCGACATAAAACAAAACAAAAAAACACACATTAAAAAAAATAAACCCTTTCTCTACTGAGCGTCAAAAAATCTACATGGAATTAAGTTTATTGAGTATTAATATTGTCAATTTAAAAGATTACTTTATTTTTATAGTTAAGTTGACTAGCTATCAAACACACATTTATCTAATTATCTCAACAGCAATTGATTGAAATTTAAACCATAATTATTTGATATAAATTTTATTAATTACTATATAATTAAAAGGATTAAATACAAAAAAAAAATTTCCTTGCATTCCCATTACAACCCAGGAATCTTGACAATTAATTATATTTCCTTTAGCAAGTATCAAAGTAATCCCTTTAATTATAACTGTATTTTTTTTTTAGTTCCTTATTTATTTTTTTTTTTCTGTTTTTAAGTAGATATTATTGGAAACACGTTCCTCGGAAGAATTAATAAACGTGCTCATGCACATTGTCACTCATTGTCGAATGAATAAATTAAAGTATCTAAGACTTAATGATAGAGACCATCTAAATTATATTGTTAGTAATTTAATTAATATTTGTTAGTAAATATGAATGACTAAGTCAAACAAATAATCGTGTAAAATTAAAATTAATGAGTCAATTATATACTCGATACCCTAAATTATATACTCGATAAAATTTCCTCATTTGCACGAATAAAAACTGACAATTACGTGAGGAAATAGCGGGCGTAATATAAATTTTTCAATAAGTCTAATTGAAAAACAAAAAAAAAAGACAATATGATGATGATGATGATAGTAGTAATAATGCAGTCATGATAATAAAAATTATCAATTTAAAATTGTTCTAACACATAGATAGGTAATACTGAAAATTTATATAAATTCAAACAGAATTTTTCCTTTTTCATATTTTCGCTTGACAATTTTTTTTTAACGTTATTGCTGATTAGTCAGTTATTATTTATCTAATTATTTAATAATTATAGTGATGTTTTTTTCTAATAACGTCGTCGTTTATTTGGAAAGTCTTCCTGGCGATTACGATCATTGCCACCTTGCCAACGACCACCGCCGACGCCGTTATTACCACGATTATTACCACCAACACCGCCACCCATGTTGTTCATATCAACCCGCATATCCATAAGATCCATTATTGGTCCACGATCATCGTAACCCCCGCTACCGTGATTCGTGCGATCCATATTATTATACGCGTCCATGAACGATTTAGGATCCTGATTATTTACATTTTTTTTTTTTATAATTTAATTAAATTAAATATTTAAATTATTAATTTTTAAGTTATCAAGTCGAGTACATTTGTACATGATATACAACATACGAAGAATACGGTTTATTCAAATTGTTTGAATTGATTAACCGTAACACCACGTACGACGTTTATATTGAAACGCATAACAGTGGATTTGATTTGTATTGCAGATTATTGGGATGTTAACCATTAATAGTTTTATAATGGTTTTGTTCATTAAAGGTGACCATCCATCACACAGCAGCAGATCATCGTCAATATCACATAGAAAAGAAAGGGGAAAAAATAATGTTAGAGATTGTTTTCCGTAATAACTTTTTTTTTTTTTTAGATAATTATATAAAACGCGATTCAATTTTATAGAAACCCTAGTTTAGTTTTTATCTATAAGGTTTCTATTTAAACCAGATTGCTAAATCGCTAGTGGATAAATTCGTTGAATTTATCGCTATTGTTATACATTTTACCGATAAAAATGCCCAACACATTGGCAATTTTTTAAGCAAGTCAGAAAATACTCGTCTTAGACGATATTTATTTTGTTAAGGAGGTCCTTTCACTCCAGTTGAGTCACATCAACTGTAGTAGTCAATGTTCGATAAATTAAAATAAAAAACTCATAAAAATTCCTAAAATTAAAAAATAAACATAAAAATTAATTTAGATGATATTTGATAATTTGAAAATTTTTTTTACACATAAATTATGGTAAAAAAAATTGACATGTAGAAATTAAAAAAAAA